>JACEEZ010016403.1:87500-110452 GCA_016584305.1 Chionoecetes opilio
GAGGGAAGGAAGGAGATATGAGAGAAGGAAAGGAGGAATAAGGAGTAAGGAAGAAATTGGAGGGATGAAGAGTCAGAAGAGGAACTGACGAGGAAAGAAATAAGGAATCAAAGAAGGGAGGGAATTCCTCCACTCACCCATTAGCCTACCCATCACCACACACCCATTCACTCACCCATTACCCATCACCCCCCACCCATTCACTCACCCATTACCCATCACCCCACAACCATTCGCTCACCCATTTCCCTTGTCTGGCACATTCACCTTTTTGGCATTAAATCAATCAATCACCCATTTCCTATCACCCCCAACCCATTCACTCACCCATTACCCATCACCCCCCACCCATTCACTCACCCATTACCCATCACCCCCCACCCATTACCCATCACCCCACACCCATTCACTCACCCATTACCCATCACCCCCACCCATTCACTCACCCATTACCCATCACCCCCAACCCATTCACTCACCCATTACCCATCACCCCCAACCCATTACCCATCACCCCAACCCATTCATTCACACATTACCCATCACCCCCCACCTATTCCCTCACCCATTACCCATCACCCCCAACCCATTCACTCACCCATTACCCATCACCCCCCACCCATTACCCATCACCCCACACCCATTCACTCACCCATCACCCCACACCCATTACCCATCACCCCCACCCATCACGTACCACCCACCCATTTTGACTTCAGCCAAAACAAAATATGTGTGGGGGGGAGAGGGTATTGAGATTGGAGACAATTTATTGGAATGACGGGGCTTCGGTATGAAATACAAAAGGAACAAAAGGTGTAATAACAAAATAATACATCCATCAATACCACTTCCCCAGCAAACACAAAGACGTAGGGCCTCCGGAGGCCCTCCGTATGTCTTTGTACTGGGGCCACTCGGCCCTCCCTATATGCAGTTGCAATAAGGTGGATTAAGACACTGTGGGTGTTAGGTTGATATTATTCACCAGAGTCGTACACTTCACGTCTGTCCACCAGCCGAGGTCCCCAGTCACTGCTTGGGTAACCGCGAGGGCCGCGCGGGAACACCCTGGGGCGTCTGGCGGGAACACTACTCGCCACGCCATTACGCCTCAGTTACCAATTAGGTTTTAACATATGTTCTTTTTAAGAAGGTCTCTAAGATAAGTCTACACATCATGTCTACACACTATGGCCCGTACCGAGAGTCGAGGCGGTAGAGCGACGAATGACGACGTACCGACGAAGGTAAGGTCGCGGTAGAACCTTCAATCGTTACGAGAGTGAACAGAAGGGAGTTGGTTGAGGTTCACGCGGCTGTGTATTGGCAACATGTTGCTTCAAACTGCGGCCCAGCAGTACGACAAATAGTGTATAATCCCAATTTGCCCTTATATCATCACAACATCAACAGAACGTTGCGATCGCTATGAAGTTGATGATTATATTTTAATGAAGTTTATTAACAGTAGTGGCGTGTATACGTAAGTTTCTCTTACCGCCCATGTGAACATATGCGGTACGAGAAATGTGCTGGCGGTTTCTGGCAGCGACCTTGATGGCGGCGGCGGCTAAAGCAATAGCCGCCCCGTTACCCTGAACCTCCTTCATTATTGTCATTAAAATCACTTATTGCCGCATATGTAATACCTAATAATCTTATACGTATACTTAAATACATATTGGCAAGAAATTTTTTAACAATTCTCTTAATCCCTCCAGATTAGGAATGTAATAAAAATTCATCGAAGGTTGAGTGAAGACACGGGTGTACCCATGTCTTCAACCTTGACCGCCACCGCTGTCCCTGCTCTTCGTTCCAAAATTACAGGGTATTTTATCCCTTTTATGGTAAGCGAAGGTCTGCCGCTCGTCGTTCTACCGCCTACCGTCATGACTCTCGGTACGGGCCTATGTCTACACAATGGCCCGTACCGAGAGTCGAGGCGGTAGAGCGACGAATGACGACGTACCGACGAAGGTAAGGTCGCGGTAGAACCTTCAAATCGTTACCGAGAGTGAACAGAAAGGGAGGGTTGGTTGAGGTTTTACGCGGCGGTGTATTGGCAACAATGTTGCTTCAAACTGCGGAGCCAGCAGTACGACTAAAATAGTGTATAATGCGAATTTGCCCTTATACTCATCAAAAACATCAACAGAAACGTTGCGATCGGCTATGAAGTTGATGAAATGTATATTTAATGAAGTTAATTAACAGTAGAGGCGTGTATACGTAAGTTTCTCTACCGCTCATGTGAACATATGCGGTAAGAGAACCGTCCTGGCGGGTTCTGGCAGCGACCTTCATGATGGCGACGGCTCAAGCCACTACCCACCCCTCTATCCTGAACCTCCTTAATTATTATCACTAAAATCACTTAATGCCGCATATGTAATACCTAATACTCTTATACATGTACTTAAATACATATTGGCAAGAAAATTTTGAACATATCTCTTAATCCCTCCAGATTAGGAATGTAATAAAAATTCATCGAAGGTTGCGTGAAGACACAGGGATACCCGTGTCTCCAACCGTGACCGCCAACCGCGTCCCAGCTCTTCGTTCCAAAATTACAGGGTATTTTATCCCTCTTATGCTAAGCGAAGGTCTGCCGCTCGTCGTTCTACCGCCTACCGTCATGACTCTCGGTACGGGCCAATATGTGCTAAATACACCAGCACATCTTACCGGCGGCCCAACGGAAGTGTACGACGTAGGGCTGCTGGGAATTTGCTCAGAGGCTCACCGGCGGGCCGCTCCCAGCGGCCCGCCGTAGAGCATATGACCATTTGTCGCTGTTATATTAACTGATTGAGGAATATTTATGGTTATACTTTCTAAGTATATTGCAGATATAGTAATGTTTTAAGGGGTGTTGCACAGCCCATTAGCAGATTAATAGACTAATGGGCTGTTCAACACTTAAAAAACATTACTATATATGCAATATGCTTAGAAAATTTAACCAGAAATATTCCTATGTCATTATCCAGTAATGCGATGAAAAGGAGATCATAATTGCTACGGACATTGTTTATTTCATAAGTACAAAAACATTTTCGTTATTGGGTTTACATGGTGGTGTACATGGAACACTAAACAGCCATGTAGAAGGATATAGGTTGCGGCGAACCACATAACAACATCCACCCACTTGCGCGTTTTCTCACTAACTCATTTCACTCACTGACACAGGCAGCGCGGTCGAGGAATTCCTAAAAAAACGTGTCGTACTACAATTATTTATATCATTCAGTCCATTTCGATATAATGAAGGAGCGACAACATGTTATAACTAAGTTCTTATTATGTTATCGACTGGTTAAGGGTGACAATTTAGGCCTTTTGTGGGTTTTTAACCCATTGTAATGGCAATCGTACGTCTGACAGTTTAGTGCATTGATAGCTGGGAAATTATTTCAAATAATATTCTATTCTAAATTATGTTATTCTAAAATCTAAATCATTCCAATCCATGTTAACTCCATCATCTACATATTCCTTATTAGGTGTACCGTTGAGTATTGATATGTGTTGATAATATGTTGGAAATTATTGAAATAAGGGAAAATATGACCTTGTCTTATCCCGTAATCTTTGCTCGGTTAATTAATCAAATGTAATTTTTTTATGATAAGATAATATATCATAATCATACACACAGACTAACTGATAACCTTTTTCCATGTAAACTCCTTCCTATGTACGTACGTATCTCATCTTTATTTCTATGTATCTCTGGGTGTTCCTGTTAAGCTGGAAATATTTGAAATAAACTGAAATATGATAATTTCTATAAACTATAAAAACTTTTATAACAATTTTTAATAGCTTGAACTATAGCTTGAATAATAGTGATGGTACTGATATTGAGATACTATGTATATTACTGAGTTAATATATATAATATAAAATGAATATTTCCCACCTACAAATACGTACGTATTTGTGCCAGCGGGCCTACAGAGGATAAACGTCAAGTTGCCGCTGCTTGTCACAACTGATGTAATACTACAGCAAGATAATCATATAACTGTTGTTTCAAAATGATTACACATAGAAATATTCAATTCTTGAAATTATGTACATTAATTTTTAACATAGTAAATTTTCCCGTCTGAAAATACATCAGCGGCCCTTCGGAGGGCTGACGGAGGTAAATTTGCCGCCGGCGGCCGCCGTTCGCCGCTCTACGGCCTACGTAGGTCCGCCGGTGATGGTTAGCTGGGGATCAGTTCATTATTTTAACTTAATCTATATATATAAATCTCAAAATTTGTCTGTGTCTGTGTGTCTGTATGTTCGTTATAGACTCGGCTACAGATGGCCAAAACCCCACATGCCGCACATATTTGGAATCCTCATGACCCAGCGGAGAACATAGGCTATGTTTTGATGGGCGTGGCCGACCCTGGTGGGCGTGGCCAGCAAAAACAACCTAAAAATGGCTGTGGCTGCTAAACCGTGCGAGATACAGACTTGACACTGTAGTCCAAAATTATTGGCCGTGATCGACTTGGGGGGATGGAAGATGTTTTGAGGGGCGTGTCCGACCCCGGTGGGCGTGGCAAGCAAAAACAACCTAAAAACAGCTGTAGCGGTTAAACCGTGCGAGATAGAGACATGACTTTGTAGTCCAAATTTGTTGGCCGTGATTGAATTGGGGGGGGGGGGAAGAGTTTTTCTCATACATAACACAACATTGCCGCAGGCCCCCCACTGGGCCGCAGGCCCACAGTGGGCCACAGGCCCACAGCCCTCCGCAGGAGCTAGGAGAAAGGTTCCCGGAGGGCACCCTTTCTGCTAGTACTACATATATTTGCGTCTTGGGGTATTGAAAAGGCACAACACCGTGCACAGTAATGATATAAGCATTTTGACACTTTTGAGCCCCCCAAAAATTTAGGGGAAACTCCCAATTCTGGGAACCCTGTAACCACTTCAGTTCATTATTTTGACGTAATACTACATATATTTGCGTCTTAGGGTATTGAAAAGGCACAACACCGTGCACAGTAATGATAAAAACATTTTGACACTTTTGACGGAAGTCTCCATCCGCATAGCGGCGCCACTGGTTCAAAATCCAATTTTTTTCTTCAAAAAAGACAATTTTTTTTCAAGAAAGGAGTAACAAGACAGACACCTCCCGAACTAAATTGGCTCACCCCCCTTTCTATATTCTCTTACAGTCTTCTTTATAGGCAGTGGTAACTAAGCTGACTTTTTTTTGTCCTTGGCTAGTCCTTTGTCCTGTAAAAAAAAAAAAAAAAAAAATTACACTTAGGTGTGTGGCCCGTAGTGCCATGAAATGGTACAGTTTGTTGTGGATCAGGTGCCAAAAGGAGGATTTTGAGACCAAGCTATCTGTCTCAACCGCAACGATCTCCAATAAATGCGCTAGAATTAATTGGAGTTATATTATTATACACCAATGCTAGAAACAGCTGATCTCTCTTTCTCTCTCTTATAAATTGCTTCATAAAATGTTGTACTTATGATTTCGTACCAATAATATATCAATCAATCATTGGGGGCATACGCCGGGGGGCGCGTCGCCTCGCCCACCCTACGACGCCACTCCCGGGGGTCACCACGCGCGAGTTCCCATGCAAGCTCCTTTCCCATACCAAGCAGCTCTCGACAAGAAACATTGACTTGCCCCAGCCACGAGCCTTGTGGGCGCCCCCTTGGCCTCCTCCACGCCGGATTGTCTCTTACAGATACAACCCGATGGGAAGGATCGGTTTCAGGGTAGCGTGCCACATGCCCATATAGCCGAAGTTGGCGCTGACGGACTATGCAGGTAATAGGCCTCGATTCAGTCTCACGGTGCAATCGCTGATTTGACACGTAATCATCCCAGCGATACCCCATGATTCTGCGAAGACACTTATTACCAAAGGCATTGATTCGTCTCTTCAAATCACTATTTAGTGTCCATGTCTCACAACCATAGAGTAAGACAGGGATCACAAGCGACTTGAAGATCCGGATCTTTGTCCTTCTGCACAGGTACCGACAATGCCAAATACTCCCGCTGAGCGAGTCCATAACACCGTGGGCTATGCCAATCGCCGTAAGACTTCTTGACGTGACCCGCCGTCATTATGGACTGCGCTACCAAGGTATGTAAAACTTTCCAAGATCTCAATGTCCTCGCCACACGCATGAACAGACTGTACTGCTTCATCTAGTAAGTCTCCAAACACCTGGACCTTGGTCTTGAGCCAGGAGACCTCAAGTCCCAAAGCTTTGCCTCCTCGTGCAGCGCCTCGAGAGCCATCACCAGGACCTCCAGCGACTCCAACAAAGATTACTGCATCATCGGCAAAAACAAGATCAGTGATCTTGGTGTTGCCGACGGATGCTCCCACAATCACTTTGATCTACAACCTTGTCCAATACCCAGTCCATACAAGCGTTGAAAAAGTGATGGGGCAAGGACGCACCCTTGCCTCACTCCTGTATTCACAGGGAAGAAGCTGGATACACCTGCCCCACACTTCACAGCACTCTCAGTCCCAGAATACAGACCAGTTATCAAACCAATAGTCCTTGCAGGAATCCCTCGAAGTCGCAGAAGGTCCCAAAGTGACTCACGATGCACTGAGTCAAATGCCTTCTTGAGATCAACATAGGCTGCAAGCATCCCCTGTCGAAACTCACGTCGGCGTTCCACCAGGACACGAAGCGCTAGGATACGGTCCGTTGTTGACTTACCAGGCGTGAACCCAGACTGCTGAGGTCTCTGATGCTTCACCAGATGACTGCGAATCCGTGTCAGCAATAGATGGGCAAGCACCTTGCCTGGTACGCTGAGCAGTGTAATACCGCGGTAATTGTTGCAGTCCTGACGGTCCCCTTTCCCTTTCCAGATAGGGACGACCAGCCCCCTTTTCCAGTCAGTAGGAATGGTACCTGATTGCCACACGGCAGTCAGGACAGCATGCAACCCGCGGATCATGGCCTCACCCCCAGCTTGAGGACCCTCCGCACTGATATTACAAACACCCAGCTGCCTTTCCACCCCTCAACTTTGCTACAGCCTCTCTGACTTCGTCAAGAGAGGGTGCGGTTTTCGTCAATGGGAGGATCGGCATCCACTTCCTGTAACCCAGTGGGTGAAGCTGCTCAGTTGGAGGGTCCACCGTGAACAACTGCCCAAAGTACTCAGCCCAACGAACCATCTGCCCATCCATGTCCGAACGAGGCGCCCATCTGCTGTTCGAATAGCACTCGCCCGAGAAGGAGATTTGGGAAAACGGAGCTTCTTCAGGGCTCGGCAGGCGGGTCGGAGGTCATTAGCGTTCAAATGACCCTCGACATCCTCAGCGAAACTCCTGACATACCTCTCCTTGCTCTCCTCAGGAGGGTTCTAGTCCGGCGTGACAGAGCCCTGTGCTGGTCCCGGTTCCCAGCCGCGGGCCCGCGCGACTCTCCTCGATTTTCTCCAGCGTCTCCGTTCGAGAAAAAACCACCCCTTTTGACCTCGGGCGCTCCCCAATACACTCCTTGGCAGCCTGTAAATTTTTCACGTTTGAAGGTATCCCAAAAGTTCTACTGGGTCCCCGAGAGCAACCGAGCACATCAAACCGATTTGAGACTGCCACCGCATAGCTACTCATGAGCACATGTCAAGGTCCTTCAGTTTCTCAAAATGAAACACAGTATGGTTACCTTTTTGAGTTTCTTCTGGACTTGACATGAAGCTTAGGTGTAGAAAAAACAAGTCTGTGATCTGTTCCAAAGAACTCAGCACTCCGGTAAACCCTGCAGTTCTGGAGGATCCTCCAACGAGTACTAAACGAGGATGTGGTCGATCTCCTTAGCTACCCCCCCGGGCATTACTATACCATGTCCAGCGGTGCAGCTCTGGCCTTGATACCAAGAACCTGCAATTCTCAACCTTCTGGATCTTGCCAAAGTTCGATGAGAAGAGAAACTGTTGGTGTTTCTGGAAACCGGAGCCATGGGGACCAACACATAACTCGTAGCCATCTCTCACAGTGCCAGTAGTAGCTTTGAAGTCGCCCAAGACAATGAGTGTGCCCCGAGGAGGACACTGGTTTTAAAACAGAGTCGGAGTTTGGCGTAGAACATCTCTTTCTCTTCAGTTTTACGCACTCGGTAGGAGCGTACACTGCAACAAGAGACATGAAAACCCCCAGAGTGTGTTTCATCCTCACCCGCCATTATACGCTCATCAACCGGGAGTAACCTCAACAACTGACGGCCCCGCAGTTTGCTGGAGATGCCTAAGCTACTCCCCGTACACGGGGGACCATTGCTCATGCCGGACCAGTAGTAGGTGTAACCCCCACTGCTAGTCTCCGCCACTGCCAGGGCCTCCTCGTTCAGAGAGTCCCACTATATCCACCCTCAGCTACTGAGCTCGCCCGATAGGAGAGGTAGTCGATGGTCGTCTGAGAGGCTCAGAACGTTCCACGAGCCCACACGAAGAAACCCTCCGCAGGTGATCCCAGGAGTGATTCGACGGGCAGGCGCCGCTTCTGCACCCGCCCCGGCCACCCCCATAAGAAAAAGTTGGGCTAGGGGGCCCCACCACTTGATTTAGAGTGCGGGATTCCCGAAGGCTTTGCCCCGCACTCGTCATAGGCAGACCCCTCCCCTGCGTCGGCATTTGGAGGTGTCTGCATGGTCGGGCCCCCGGCAAAACCGGGTCGGGGGCGCGATTACCGCGCCCCCGGCCTCTACCTCTTAGAATGTTAGTGGCTAGATTGGTGTTTACAGGGGAGGGGTTGCAAACCCCCTCCCAAACCATCTATGTCAGGGATTGGCCTTACTGCTCACCGTGGCCAGGGACGCAGAACCCCCTGTAGGGATTAACCCCAGGCCCCTGCCCACTAATTTCACCCCTAGCTGGGGCTGGATGGCCATTGACTCAATAATGAGTTCATCTGCCCTTTAAAAGATGGTCTTATTTTTAGTCCATCTGGGTGTCCAGCACACCCTCCTCACTGGTAGAACCAGTGGGGGAGTCGGTTTAGTCGCCGACGATCCGACCATGTGACTGGTTGTACTGGGTTACATGTTACCAGTAGCAGGGCACAGCCCTGACCAGACCCCAATAATATAACCAGTCTCTAATCCCGATAGCCACTTGTTCGTCAAGCGTACTCGAGTCTGGCCCCCGGGCCCCGGCGCCGGCGGCCCTCAGACCCATTGACCTTCCGGGATACAGCCCGGTGTGTCCTGTGGTCAATCCGCCTCTGGGGTCATACACCTTCAGAGTCAATAGCTAGAAGAGGGAAGAGGGATGGAGGAGAAGCCAGGCTGCTTCTGCAGCCTGCCTGGCTGCCTGCAGACGGTTTCTGCAGCCGTCTGGCTTGAGCCAGACGAGGCATACGGTCTCCGGGCATAAATGTCTCTCACAACCGTACCATACAGTCCATACTGCGCAGTGCGCTACAGAGGGCCGGCCCCGCCTGGACTCGGACCGGCCCAAGACCCTACTCCGGCCCACCGGGACACAGCCCGGTTTGTCCTATGGCCAATCCGCCCCTGGTAGTAACTGACTGAGAGGACTGGGGGCTATAGGCTAGTGCTCACTGGTACAGCCCAGAACAGGTTTCAACAGGATGAAACAGGCTTACAAAGGATGATGCAATACTCTTCTCGGAATGGAAATTTGTATTACACTGCTCTTAATAGTTTTTGCCCCTATTATCTTCATTGGTACAGTTCTGTGAGTTAGACAAGACATAGACATAGGCCTATTGATATGATGAGGTCCATCACAGAAATATAAAAGATGTAAATTCATCTGTATTTCATGTTATATGCATTTTTTATTAATTTATTGTATTTCTTTTTAGTTATAAATATGCTAAACAATATCCTGTAGTAGTTAGATTTCATGTAGAACATTGAATTAATAAAAATAAAAATATATCGATTTATATAAAATAAATCAATTTAAATCAAATAGTTAAATCAACAACTCTGCATACATACATACATACATACATATATACATATACATATATATATATATATATATATATATATATATATATATATATATATATATATATATATATATATATATACAAGACTACTCTATACTGGACTATATACTCGTGCCCCGCGCCAACCCGCCCATGACCAGTGGAGGCCAGTTTTGCGATTCCTGCCATTTTAGAACATCACCCCTATTTCCCTTCCTAAGGTTTATCAGTATATATGATATACCGTTATCTTCGTAACTGTTTGTTCTATAATATTATCAAATAAAAAACAGTAAAATACGCTAAAGAAATGCCATTATGAGAGAGTGAAGAAATATGCATGACCTCAATATATACTTAAACTCTTCGCCATTTAATATTTTGCGAAAAAACATTTTAGATGCTAGCGATAGAAAGAAGCGGATTTTCATTAGCTTTCCATTGATATATTTCGTTTTCTGATAAATGAATTACCACCATGCCTAAATTAGCGTTAACTAAAAAAATAACATCATCAATCGTATCGGCAAGTAAAAAAGTGTTCCATGAATACAGTAGACTATGGCATATCAGTATAAATGATACACTGTTATCTTCGTGAATGTTTATTCTATAATATTATCAAATAAAAAACTGTAAAATACACTAAAGAAATTCCATTATGAGACTCTGAAGAAATATGCATGAACTTATATTCACTTAAACTCATCGCAATTTGATATTTTGCGTGAAGACTTTTTACATGCAACATATCAATAGAAGCGGAATTTAATTAGCTTTCCATTGCTATATTTAATTTTCTGATAAATTAATTAGAACCATGCATAAATTAGCCTTAACTAAATAAATAACATCATCCATCGGGTAATTATCCCGATAGATGATGTTATTTTTTTAGTTAACGCTAATTTATGCATAGTTATGTTTTATTTATCAGAAAACGAAATATAGCAATGGAAAGCTAATGAAAATCCACTTCTTTCTATCGCTAGCATCTAAAATGTTTTCTCGCAAAATATTAAATGGCGATGAGTTCAAGTGAATATTAAGTTCACGCATATTTCTTAACTCTCTCATAATGGCATTTCTTTATTGCATTTTACAGTTTTGTATTTGATAATATTATAGAACAAACATTTACGAAGATAACGGTATATCATATATACTGATAAACCATAGGAAGGGAAAAGGGAGTGATGTTCGAAAATGGCAGGAATCGCAAAACTGGCCTCCACTGGAAATAGCCCAAAATGAGTAGCAAGTCCAGTATAGAGTAGTCTTTGATATATATAATATATATATATATATTATATATATATATATATATATATATATATATATATATATATATATATATATTTATATATATATATATTGACCCCCCCCTTTTCAATTTTCTGGGTACGCCACTGCCTATAATTATTAGTCTTTGTCTTGATACCAGTGCATTTAACTACTCTTATTAAATAACGGGTGTCTCAGCTAGAGTATCCTGTAACATGTTTCAGGGCGGAGGTAAAGCTGTAAAACATGCAAATCAAAGAAAAAGCTTACCTTCTCGACTTGTGTTTGGGTTTCCCCCGAGCTACCGCACAAGTGCTCTAGGCCCAGAAGGTGTAAGTTTTTTCTTTGATTTGCATGTTTTACAGCGTTACTGCTGCCCTGAAACATGTCACAGGGTACTCTGAGACACTTGTTATTTAATGAGAGTAGTTAGATGCACTGGTATGCAGACAAAGGATAATAATTATCCCGATAAGAATCATACTCCTAGCTGTTCCCACAGCCTGACGATCCACTTTTAAATTTTGACGTAGATAGTATAAGTTTTTGAGTAACTATTATTACTTGTCAAGTTGTCAGTGTTCTCATGGAAAGCTAGTGCCTCGATGTCGCCTGTAACATATATCAGGGCAGAAACTAAGCTGTAAAACTAATGAAATAAGAGAGATGAATGGAGGGGTCTACAGTATTTCGCGCGTTGACAACTTTTCGCACAACACCGCCAAGGATCAAGTCCCTTCTTGCAGCCAGCCTATCCTACAACGGTCCAATAATTTTCAACAGCCTCCCAAGAAACATCAGAGACATCACCGGGTGCTCCGTAGACAAGTCAAAATCCCAGTTGGACAAATACCTGCGGACAGTTCCAGACGAACCACCAGTACCGGGATACATTTCACATTGCAAAGCACCCACATACTCCTTACTGGACCAAGATAACCTACAGTATAGGGACACCAGGACCATCTGCAGGGGTACAACACGACGACTATGAGAAATTAACCTCTAGACTTCTAGAGTCTAAAGTCTAGACAACATCAAGTATTAAGTAAGTATGTGTTTGTATAACATTTTTTGTTTAAGGTTGTAAGACAAAAAATATCCCTAAATTTACCGGTAACTTAAGACAATATACAAATCGAATCAAATTTTATCTATATAAAAACAAAAAAATATAATTGAAGGTATTTAAGTTTACAATTTTTGTACCTAATTTATGATAGGTGTATGTATAATTATTTTTCTCCGAAATATACATCATTTAGTTATATCTTAGATGTACCATCAATAACTATATTTTTCAAAAACATTGCAAGTTATATATATTCATATCTATATCTGGGAATTAAGCTATTGATACGACTGAAACTAGTATAGTAATATAGAAAATTTTGGCAAGCTTCTAAATTTGAGTTGAGGCTTATGAATTTTAATAATGGGCGTAAAGCCCCCTTCACACGTTCTATAATCGAACCACGAACGCGCTAACAATGCAATGCGCAGCGCCGTCATGGTCCTGGTTATGGGTCCATCGTGACCTAGAGTACCTTAATATATAGAGTAGCGACAACTCGATTTGTGGGCGCCATCTTGGTGCCAAGGCCTCTTCGTTCACCCAAGACCCGGGGAAGTTCTCAAGGCATGACCCCGCAGTATATCATGTTATACATGTATAAAGGATAGACTGTTATCTTCGGAAATGCTTGTTCTATAAGATTATCACATAAAACATAGTAAAACACATTAAATAAAGGTCATTCTGAGACTCTGAAGAAATATGATGAACTTAACATTCACTTAAAACTCGTCGTCATGTATAACTTTGTGGGACAGCTTATAAGATGGCAGATATCAATAGAAGCAGAATTAAATTAGCTTTCCATTGATAGATTTCGTTTTCTGATACATACAGTAGAACCATGCATAAAGTAGCGTTAACTACATAAATTACCGTGGCGGCCCCGCTCTCTCACTCTCTCTCTCTCTTTTCCTCTCTCTCTCTCTCTCTCTCTCTCTCTCTCTCTCTCTCTCTCTCTCTCTCTCTCCGTTAAAGAGAGAGAGAGAGAGAGAGATGAGTGAAAGAGAGATATGCGAGAGAGAGAGAGAGAGAGAGAGAGAGAGTAACCAAAAAACTTTTCTACTTATATATATATATAAGTAAAAAGAGAGAGAGAGAGAGAGAGAGAGAGAGAGAGAGAGAGAGAGAGAGTAACCAAAAAACTTTTCTACTTATATATATATATAAGTAGAAAAGTTTTTTGGTTACTCTCTCTCTCTCCCTCCCTCTCCCTCACGCATATCTCTCTTTCACTCATCTCTCTCTCTCTCTCTCTCTTTAACGGAGAGAGAGAGAGAGAGAGAGAGAGAGAGAGAGAGAGAGAGAGAGAGAGAGAGAGAGCGGGGCCGCCACGGTAATTTATGTAGTTAACGCTACTTTATGCATAGTTCTACTGTATGTATCAGAAAACGAAATCTATCAATGGAAAGCTAATTTAATTCTGCTTCTATTGATATCTGCCATCTTATAAGCTGTCCCACAAAGTTATACATGACGACGAGTTTTAAGTGAATGTTAAGTTCATCATATTTCTTCAGTCTCAGAATGACCTTTATTTAATGTGTTTTACTGTGTTTTATGTGATAATCTTATAGAACAAGCATTTCCGAAGATAACAGTATCCTTTATACATGTATAACATGATATACTGCAGGGTCCTGCTCAATGCCTTGCTTAGTTGTACAATAAACCTTTACAAATCAGGGGTCATGCCTTGAGAACTTCCCCGGGTCTTGGGTGAACGAAGAGGCCTTGGCACCAAGATGGCGCCCAGTAGCGTTAACATAGGGCCTATGAATGGCGTTACCCTCTTTATAGAGATACCCTATCGTGACCGATCGTGACGCGCTCGGCCGAGGCCACGAAAAGTTAGTGCGTGCGCTAAAAATCGGGAAGCTCCCCGATTATTGTACCCAACGCAGCGGTATCGTAAGTATCGTGACGCTATCGTTATCTATGTAGCAGCTTCGTGACACTATCGTGATTCTCGAATGTCTATCGTGACGATAAGAAACCGTTACGCACGTCTTCAATCCTACCTCCCCCCCTTTTTTGCACCCCCTTCCGCCTTCTCCCCCCTTTCTCATTCACCTCCACCCACCCTCTACTACCTACCCCTTCCTCCCTCACCACATAGTGACACCCCCTCTCGACTCCCTACCCCCCTACTCCCTCATCACGTGGTGACACCACCCTCCCCCTACTTCCTACCCCCTACTCCCTAAACACGTGGAGATGCCACCCACCCTCTTGTAACTAGGGTCCCTGTAAAGAGGGTACCGTCATTCATAGGCCCTATGTTAAAGTAATCGTCCAGACCCATTTTTTGTTTGCCTAATTATGTTGAACATTCAAAACACCTAATCCACCAAAAATAATTGATTTCCAGGCCTTATTTCCGTAAAACAGACCCATTTTTTGTTTGGCTAATTATGTTGAACATTCAAAACACCTAATCCACCAAAAATAATTTATTTCCAGGCCTTATTTCCGTAAAAACACGACTTTTGTAAAAAGCGCGCGAAAAAAAGAATCTTCCCTCCAACAGGGCTACGACCAAGGATAGTACATAGCTACGACTGTTATTGAAGACGTCAGAACAGTGACGCCCGCAGAGGCTCCAATGTAAACATCTGTCTGACACCTGTCGGCAAATGTTATGATGAGCGATTGTACTTCGGTGTCAGACAGTGAATCTGTCGCTGTGACAGATCTAGAGTACGATGCTCAATCTGAGACCGAAAGAAATGACGCTGGTCGCGTATACTATGAGGAAAATGAACCTCAGATTGTCATGGGATCCTATATGTTTGAGCCCGAGTACGAGGTGGATGAACAGGTATTAGCAGAGCCTGAGGTTCAGCAGGAGGACCTGGCACTTCTCCAAAACATGGATTGGTAAATAAGGTTAAACCATGTGTGTGTGGGAATCACAATGAAGGTACTTTCGAGAAAATCCTATGGTTAGTTTTGGAGCTACAGTCAAACGTCATTACTCGGAAACCACATACTAACATTAACTACAGCATAGAGTTGGAAAATATGCGGGCGGGAAGGCAGAAAGTGTGACAGCCACACCACCACAGGGTCTCTCACCACAGGGCACGCCCACTCCACAACTGAGTCACTGTCTTACGGGGGGCGCCGCCCTTGTCCAGCACACCCGTGTACACAGGCTCACCTCACACTCGTCGTCCCAACCCACACATTGGGTAGCCGACTAGCCGCGCTGCACACTCTCACCCAGTCTTTCACCAGCAATAGGATTACAGAGTATGTTATATTACATGTGTCCCCACCTCTGGTGACGAATATATTTTTATTGTCACTTTTAGATGATATTTTAGTGACACATGAATTATTTCCTCCTAAACCACAATTTTTAGGATTACATAGAGCTGCTATTCGTGTTGTACATAAGATGACTACCTCCTGAGACTTAAGCTTCTACTTACTGATTCCATTACGTGGAATTCCAGCTGATACCTTTGATGTCTTCAGGATGACCTCCCTTCCTTACCCCATTCCATTATAAAATGCTCTCTTGTTATATAAGCCCTCGAAAACTTTCTTGATTATAAATAAGGCTAGGAATAAGTTTTTTTTGGCTAATGAGTTTTCCGTGTGTAGGAAAACTGATGAACTGTTGATATGTCCTCCTACAGGCCCCATCTATACAGCACAGGCTGAATGTTGTGAGGCAGCTGTTTTCTTAAATATGAAGACAGTAGCCCACCTATGTCAAACCCTGATAGTGAAATCATTTAAGCCAGTTTTCCTTGAAAGATTGAATGGTTGGGCTTATGCCACAAGTGCTCCAATTGATGTTACATTAACGTGTAGAAACACATCTATTGCGCCCTCCAGGCACATATTAAATGGAACTGGTATGTTGGAAATTAGTCAGGGTTGTACTCTGCATTGAAAAAAGTTTGCACTTCCAGCTTCCTCAACGTTTATAAAGGACGTGCCTCTGATTATACAGCCGTTCCCCTTTGCCAAGCCTCTTGCATTCTCGTCTTGGGAACATGCTTTTCTCGTGAATTCCTCTAATGTGACCCTCCCCAGCAGTTTTGGTTCAGATCCTTGGCCTCTCCCCACGTATATACAGAAAATGGATCTACTGATGAAGCCGCCACCTTTGATTGAGCCGGGCTGGTCTGCCTGGAATTGGATACTGTTGCCGGTCGGGATCTTCGCGGTGTTCGGGGGTCTCTACGGCGCGGTTCGCTTAAGGGGCTCTGGTTGCCGGAGGAAGTCAGCCCCGACTTCCGGGCCCATTCCACTGGAGCCCTTGCCGGATGATGTACAGCCGTTGGCCTGCCCTCATCAATCAACACATCGCTCGGGGACGCGCTCTTAAGGAGAGAGGGCATTGTCGCAACGCATAAGAAGATATGGATATATGAATAGGGGAAATGAAATAAACAGAGGAATCAGAGAAAAATGGGATGAAAATAAGGAATAAGAACAGGGTCACTAATGGTTTAGGGAAACCGACCTGAAGTAAACAAACCATAAAAGGGGGAACGAGATATGACCCAGATGGGGAGAACCAGATGTGAAAAAGGCAAACCCATTGTAAACAAAGGACATGTAGGACTGAGAGGGCTGAGAAACAAAACATATGCCCTCACCCTCACCATAAACCTGACCCCCCCCCCCTTTGCTAGCCAAGGGATCCGCTGTAGTCCTTTGCATGAAGGGAAATCGGGGTAGGCGTGGTTTGTAAAATGTGGGTGTGTCAAAATGTGGTCTTGGGCGAATGAAGAGGAAAGAAACTTTGGAAACGCCTTCAAGTCTTGTTGGAAATAGGTTTGGGCGAATGACACATCAGAAAAAGTCTGACACGCCTTTACGGGAAAAATATCTAGCCAATGATGGAAGTTCAAATATGTAGAGGACTAAAATAAGGTGGAGCTAAAGCTTATGGGAGAAGAGAAAATGTGTCTTAGAAAATATGTTACCAATAGCAATTTATGTAGGCGTGTTCTAGGAAATAAGTTGTGAGGAGAAACTGATAAATGCCAATTACCTTAAAGAAGAGAGAACTACTATATAAGATGAAACCCAGAGGAAATTTACTCATTCAGATACCTCTGACTAACTATGAACTTTTTTAAGGTAAGTGGAAGTGGTGTCGTAAGGGATTGGTAGTCATTGTACTTAGGTTGACATGCAGCTATATTAATGTATTAGGATGTTAAGGATAGAAGTGATTAATTAGGGAGTGTGCACGCATTATATGAAGCTTTGTGGATATGTTGTGAATTAGGGAATGTAGGAAATGATATTACGTATGCGGTGTATTATGACATTATGTATCATGGGCAATTGCAAGAGAGATGTAATATGAGACATGTTAAGAAATAATAATAACGGAAAATGCAATCGTTGTTTCTGAACCTTACTATGCCAGAAGAGAAGGAACAATAACAAGATCGTAAGCAATAAGCAACATTGCAAATACGACACTATTTCTTCAAACCAATGTTCATGGTATGGACATCAGTACATCAAAACCATTGGTTTTATTCGTGAAAACCTGCTATTCAACATAAGAACACTTAAGATTGTCTATAAGAATATATATATATATATATATATATCTTGATATTTCAGGGTGACAAAGACACTCGTCATACTTGGGGTTGTTTATGCGCAACGTTTCGCCAAAGGCACTTAGCATCATCAGGCTAAAAATAGTTTAAAATTTAATATATTGCAATGCTAAAAAGCGAACATCTAAAAAATGATTTCTTAAGAAACATTAAAATATTCCTATATTATCTAAAATTACTAACTAATAAATAAAATATAATTTGTACTTAACGGACCTTGGTGTGTATGCTGTCTGAATTGGTAGAGGACTGAATGAACACTAGTTTCGTGGGTAACATTTCAGCTTGTGTGGGGCGATCGAACCGAGAGTCGGGCAATCGAAACAGTGATAGTCATTTGAGTATATGTAGTTGGTGTGAAGTGACTTGGTTATTAAAATCAGGGGACAGATGCTTGATGTGTATGGATTCTAATAATTTAGTGTCACTAGGGTAGTGTGCCTTGGATAGGATACTAAAGTCATTCATAGAAAAAGGGTGATCTAAATCATGTGAGTGTGAGCGGATTGCAGATTGCGAAGGTGAAGAAATGGGTCGACCAGTACGTGCAGAAACACCTTTATGCTCAGAAAGCCTAAGGGTTAGATTCCTTGTCGTCTCGCCGACGTATCTAGCGTTACAACTAGAACATTTAAATTCGTAAATTATGTTAGAAATAAGGGCTTTAGGTATAGAGTCTTTATATTTGAAATGAGTTCTTAAGGTAAATGAATTAGTAAAAATAAATTTAAATTTTGAGTTAGGAAGATGTAACTTAAGTAGATCATTGAGTTTTTTTCGAATGGTGCAACTTCTTCTTCGAATTCAAATGTTCTAGTTGTAACGCTAGATACGTCGGCGAGACGACAAGGAATCTAACCCTTAGGCTTTCTTAGTTGCTTAGTTAGTAATTTTAGATAATATAGGAATATTTTAATGTTTCTTAAGAAATAATTTTTTAGATGTTCGCTTTTTAGCATTGCAATATATTAAATTTTTAACTATTTTTAGCCTGATGATGCCAAGTGCCTTTGGCGAAATGTTGCGCATAAACAACCCCAAGTATGACGAGTGTCTTTGTCACCCTGAAATATCAAGATGTACTACCAACTAAGAAAATCAACTATACGTATATATATATATATATATATATATATATATATATATATAATATATATATTATTATATATATATATATATATATATATATATATATATATATATATATATATATATATATATATATATATTATATTTTATCTGCTTAACGTCAGTTTTCCCCATAATTTTTATGAGGTTAGACGATTTATTTATGAGATTACACTGTGTAACACAATTTTTGGCCTTGGGTCGCAACTGTTATTTCCGATTTGCTTACGCCTAGAAAGTATGAAAAATGGTTAATATTTCCTTCAAACTTTGCTCTTGTGGCCAGGATAATGATATTTCTGAAACTCACCTATTCCCATTGGGAAAACTGGTGAATGTGAACATTCTCGTTCACGCAAAGTCAGAATAAAACGACATATGATTCAAAAGTAGCATTTATTTATTCTAGAATTTTACAGGAGAGACCACACAAATTTAAAAGTGAGTAGTTTTTCGCGATTTACGCTTATACTGTAAATTACTTTCACGAATCAGCCACCAAATGTAGTCTCCCATCAGGTTTTCATTATACGATCCTTGGTAGCGGCGTTCAAAGTCCAGTATATCCTGGTGGAAGCCTTCGCCTTGCTCCTCCGAGTATGCTCCCATGCTCTCCTTGAATTTATCAAGAGGAGGGTCAAGAATATGGACTTTGAGGGACATCCTGCAGCCCATTTCGCCGTAGTTCTTCACCAGGGTCTCAACAAGCTCCATATAGTTATCGGCCTTGTGATTCCCCAGGAAGCCCCGAACCACTGCGACAAAGCTGTTCCACGCTTCTTCCTCCGTCCTAGTGAGCTTCTTGGGAAATTTCTTGCACTCCATGATCTTTATTTGTGGTCCGACAAAGACACCGGCTTTCACTTTTGCCTCAGACAGCTTAGGGAAGAAGTCTCGAAGGTACTTGAAGGCTGCAGACTCCTTATCCAGAGCTGTGACAAATTGTATCATAAGGCCCAATTTTAAGTGCAGTGGTGGGAACAATACCTTCCGGGGGTCTATCAGTGGCTCCCATTTGACGTTGTTCCTTCCCACACTGAACTCGGCCCGCTGTGGCCAGCCCCGACTGCCTGTGGTAGTGTGCCGCGCGGTCCCTGCTGTCCCAAAGGCAAAGATAACACGGACACTTGGTATAGCCGCTTTGGCCCATCAATAATGTCACCATTTTGAGGTCTTCGATAACCTCCCAACTGTTATTTTCATACTTCAAGGCGTCTAGCAAGATCTTGTCGCTGCTGTATTCCTCTTTGAGGTGCACCGAGTGATCCAGGGGAAGAGATGGATACATGTTCCCGTCATGAAGCAGCACGGCTTTGAGGCTCCTGGATAAGCTGTCAATGAAGAGGCGCCACTCGCTGGGGTTACAGGCGATTCCAAATGCCTTGAACAGACCAGTCACATTGTGAAGCAGAAGCAAAACTCATCTTGACGGGTGAAGAAGCTTGAAAAAGACTGGTGACGCTTTCTCTGATTTGCGACATGCACACTTTCATCTAACAAGTTCCACTGCTTGAGTCTCGACGTCAAAAGCTCGGCATTGGACTTTGTGAGACCAAGGTCCCTGATCAAGTCGTTGAGGTCTTTTTGTTTGGGGTAGTATGGGTTTCTCTCCTCAGCTACACCTCTGTAATCTGGATCAACGACTTCATCCTCTTCTGATTTGCTGCTCTCTTCTGAAGACGGCTGCTCTCTCTTTGGAGGAGTGGGTACGGGGAGCTCAGGGCAGTGTGGCACTGGGGCGATGGATGATGAAAGGTCTGGATATATGATAGCAGGCGGATTCTTGCCAGCTCGACGTTTGGAAGGGTCCACCATGCAGAAGAAGCAATTGCTTGAGTGGTCAGTTGCTTCCCTCCAAATTCGTGGGATTGCGAATTTCATGGCTCTATTTTCCCCTCTGTACCATCTTGCAAAAGAGTAAAATAAAATTATGAGTAAAAATTTAAATATAATTTTCTCATGACTAATGCATGATTGTTGAAACTCATTTGATGTATACTTTTTTCAAAGCACTAGCTTAAAAATTGAAAGGAAAAAAAAAAAAAAAAATCCAAAACTTTTACACTTAAAAATTCCACTATCCAAACAAGCAAAATTTTCCATCTTACCTTCTAGAGTTCTTTTGCAGAGTTCGCAGGTGAAATGAGGTGTCCACACTTTGTCTTGATCCCCGACAGGCATGCCGAAATATGCCATGTAGGCCTCACACATTTCAGCAGATGTTGTCACAGAGTACTTTTTGGCTCTTCTTGATAAATTCTCCACATACATAGCAAAATGTGTCTGCTGGATGCTTACAACCTCTTGATGCCATCTGTAACAAATGCAGCCAGCAACGACGACTTGACACGTATCCACTTCGACAGCTAAAAGTAAACTGAACTGATGAGCTTACGTTCCCTGTATTTATACTGCCTTCTATGTTACCAGAACGTTCTAGAAATTCTTGAAACTTTTAGAAACTTCTCAAAAGTTCTTGAAACTTCTAGAAAAGTTCTTGAAAGTTCTAGAAAATTATATTTCAGGAACTCAGCGCTGAATATGTCTGGAATGTACAGGAAAATAGGTCAGTTTCAAAACATCGCTGTCCAGGTCACAAAAGCAAAGTTTGAAGAGAATAATAGTAATTTCCTTTGCTTTCTAGGCAGAAGCAATTAGGAAATAACACTTGCTGACCAAAGACGAAAAAAAGACAAAATTTTGTTACATAGTGTTATGATACGCTTCCAACTATCTCTAACAGCTCTCCCCAATGCCTCACCACCTTCTCTCCTCTTCACGTGCCCAAACCACCTCAATCACCTGAAGCCCCGTTCACATCTCCACGATGTGGTCGTCGGCGACCGGTCACGACTTGCTGAGTCATCCAGTCGGTGCCGACTGCAGCCGATTTTGGGGGGGCAGAAGCTCCAAAATCGGCGTGGTTGGCTCGGGTCGCCGCAGTTAGGGGTCTAGCAGGCGACTAGTCGCGGTTGTCGGCGATAGTCGCGGACAGTGGCGGAATAAAACGAATTTAACCGCCAATATTGGGTTGCCGTCATGCGCCGACAATCGCAGCACGACGGCAACCGTGGCAACTGTTCCCAGCCGTGCTGCGACTGACACCGAATATGGCCAGCCCCTCCACGCGGCACGGCGAGGAAGGAAGGAAGGAAGGAAGGAAGGGAGGGAAAGAGTTAAGGATGGAGGAAGGGAAGGAGGGCTGTTACGGCTACTCCTATCAATTCTGTAGAGTTTGAAGGCTACACTTTCATCCTGGTAATTGCGTACTTATGTGCCTCCAAATATTATTAACTAGCGCGCCCTCCGGGCGGCCTTTTTGGCTAGCTCCTGCGGAGGGCTATTGGTGGGCCTTTGGCCCACCACCTGTGTTTGGTGGGCCGAAGGCCCACCAAACACAGACTCTCCAGATAGCCCCTTCTAGCTTTCCTGAAATCATGGATGTAGAAATGTATGTATTAACGCCAACCCATTCACATCACCCCCAACCCATTCACTCACCCATTACCCATCACCCCCCACCCATTCACTCACCCATTAGGGCTATTGGTGGGCCTTGGCCCACCACCTGTGTTTGGTGGGGCCAAACACAGACTCTCCAGATAGCCCCTTCTAACTTTCCTGAAATCATGGATGTAGAAATGTATGTATTCCCCCACCCATTCACTCACCCATTACCCATCACCCCCCACCCATTCACTCACCCATTACCCATCACCACACACCCATTCACTCACCATTACCCATCACCCCCCACCTATTCCTCACCCTCACATCACCCACCTCCCCCCCATTCACTCACCCATCACCCCACACCCATTACCCATCACCCCACCCATTCACCACCACATTCCAGATCACCCTACATCAAGGTTTAATTCGCAA
>JACEEZ010016403.1:111374-126374 GCA_016584305.1 Chionoecetes opilio
TATATTTTAAAATTTTCTATATATAATTTTATATTAAAAATTTTATATAGTTGGTATTCTAGGTGTACCTCTTGACATTTTTAGGGTGACAAAGACATCTCTTTTTTTGGGTTGTTTATGCGCAAAATTTCGCCCAAAAACTTTGGGGGATCATCGCTAGGCATGGTAGTGACTCACGTACGACTGTGATACCTCCCCCCCTGGGCTCTGGGAAGATTCTTTGTTGGTTTCTTGTAATAAAAACCCCAAGAAAGAGAGTGTCTTTTCACCATGAAATGTCAAATGTTTACCCAAAAATCCCCTAAGAAACCCTTTCCCACCCCAGGGAGGGCAGGGAAAAACCCGATCGCACGTGACTACCTCTCACCCCTGCCCAGCCTGATGATGCCAAGTGTCTTTTGGCGAAACGTTGGGATAAACCCTCAAAATGCGAGTGTCTTTTTCACCCTGAAATGTCGATTAATATTATATAATATATATATATTAATTATATATATATATATATATTATAATATATAAATAAATTAAAAATTATATATAATATATAATATAAAATTAATTCATATATAAAATTTTATATAATATCTATATAATAAAAATATATATATATATTAATTTTATATATATATATAATTTTTAATTTATATTAATATATAATTTTATAATTATATTATATATATACTTTATATAATAAAATATTTTAATATAATATATTTTTTAATATTAATACATTTATTATATTATATAATAAAATATATTATATATATAATTTTATTATATATAATATATTATTTATATACATTTTATATTATAAAATATTATAATTTATATTAAAATTTATATATATATATATAAAAATTATATATATATATTACATTTAATTTTTTTATATATATATATCATTTATATTTTAATAATTACAAATTTTTTTAAATTATATTATAATATTAAACCCCTTTATATATATATAAATTATAAAATTTATATAATTATATAAAACTTTTTTTATATATAATATATACTTTAATATATAATAATATACAAATTTTTAATATATATAAAAAATATTTATATTATATTTATATATACAAAATTAAAATTATATATAAAAAATATAATATATATATAAAATATATAATATAATATATAAATAAAAATTTTATTATAAAATTAAAAATTATAAAATAATTATTAATATATAAATTTAAAATATATATTTTTATTAATATACATATATATATTTTTATTATTTATACATACCTATATATATATATTATTTATATATATTATTTTAAAATATATTATATATAATATATATAATATAATTAAAATTTATTTTATACAAATATATTTTTTTAAACTTTAATTATATATTGCCAAAAATATAAAATTAATATATTTAATCTATTATATATAATAAAAATATAATATAAATCAATAAAAATTAAAACTTTTGTTTATAATTTATATTAATTTAAAAGGTAAATTTAAAATTTAATATATTTAATTATTAATTATATTTATAAAATTTTTATTATAATATATATATCTAATATAATTATATTAAGTAAATATATATTACTATATAAACATATAAAATAAACATATAATTATATACATATTATTATTATTATTATAATAATTTTAAAATTAATATATAAAATTAAAAAAATAATATATATATATATACATTTTATATAATAATATATATATATATATATATATACAATTAATAAAAAATAATATAATATATAATATATATAATATTATATTATATTAAAATTATATTATATATATATATTATATATTTTATATATATTATATATATAATATATATTTAATATTATATAAAAATAAATATAAATTGTTACGAGGGGCCCTCAGGAAAAAAGTTCACTGACCGTGAACCGAAAAGCCCTCCGCTTCTACCGGGGAGGGGGCCGTAACCAGGGTTAGAAAAAAGGGGGGACCTCAAAGCCCCCGGCTTCCTAAACTGGGGGGGAAAAGGAATAAGAACTAACCAAAACCCCCCCCCCGGGCCCTTTTCCTACCCTTGGGCTATGGGGGGCCCTTTTTGGCCACCCCCTTTTTTTGGGGGGGGCCGGGCCCCCCAAACACAGACTCCCCAGATGCCCTTCTACTTTCCCTAAAATCATGGATGTGAAATGTATGTATTCCCCCCCACCCCCAAATTCCCCCCCCTTACCCATCACCCCCCCACCCTTCACTCACCATTCCCATCCCACCCCCCTTTCACTCACACATTACCCTCACCCCCCCATCTATTCCCTCCCCCATCCCCCCAAACCCATCACCCCCCCCCTTTTAACTCCCCCTCACCCCACCCCCTTACCATCCCCCCACCCATTCACTCACCCTTTACCCACCACCTACTAAAGGTTTCCTCAATTTCGCAAACCCACTTTTTTTTTTCAAAATTCTCGCTAATAGGCTGAAAAAAAAAAAAAAAAAAAGGGATGGATCATCTCATAAGGGGGCTTAAAACCCTTTCCCCTGGTCGAGCGGTTCCAAAACTTGAAAATTTATGGTTTCCCCCACGGGGGGCGGCCCCTATGCGGACAGACAGACAGACAGACAGAAGACCACTTTCGCATTTTATTAAAATAGATTTTTTTTAAAGTTTGTTTTGGGACACTGAGTTGGATGCTGCCTAACCCCCAACCCAGCCACAGCCTCCCACCACAAAAAGCACACCCCACAGCCTCCCCCAATAGCCAAAAGCCACCCTCCCACCACTAAACCACAGCCAAAGGGCCCCCCCACTAAGCCACACCCCAAAGCCCCCACCACATAAGCCAAAAAGCCACCCCCCCCTCCCCCAAAAAGCCCCCCCACCCCTCCCACCCAAAAAGCCACAGCCACAGCCTCCCCCACATAAGCCACACCCACAGCCTCCCACCACAAAAGCCCAGCCACAGCCTCCACCACATCAGTCACACCACAGAAAAGGGGAGGATTGAGATTATAATGTTAATTTTTGCATGAGGTTAGTCTCACTTATAAATTTATACGAGATGAAATTTATCCCTTTTCGACAAATTTCCGTAACAGTCTCAGAAAGATGCAAAAATGAGGGGTTTTTCAAGTGTGTCCCAGGAGCCTCTGCCCCCTCCCATGGTCCCTCCCCAGCAGCCCCCATGACCCACCTCACAACAGCGAGGGGGTAAAAAACCATCGAGTATTTCCTTTTTAAAATAGCTAAAAACCCAATTGCAGTTTTTGTTTTATTGATCTATAATTTTTTTCTTATCCTAAAACTGCCCAAAAAACCTTTTCCCCTGACATTTCACATGTCCCCCTCATCTTTTTTACCCACTTCCTATTAAACATTTTACTTTTCCTTTCCATACTGAAATTCCCTTTTCTAGCAGAACAAAATGAAAATATTTTTGAAAATTATTGCTATTTAACTAAAAACAAATTTTTTTTCAAAGATGGGGGAACAAAAACATATGGGGTCCCCAGGATGTCCAAGCCTCAAATCCCCCAAAAGTCGTAATTTTCGGGAAATTTTATTTTGCTGTTCCTTACATGCATGTTTTTAGATTTTAATGACTAAAAATTTCATACAGATATTTTTGCATATTATTTTTGTAAAGATATTTAATTTATATATCTCCCCACGTCTCATCTTGCATTTTTCTCTCTCACACTATCTACCCCAACATAATCCTCCCATTTATCAGGGGTGCTGGGGGTCGGGGTCTCACCCCTCTCAACCCCCAGCAATATTCACACAATATATTTTTCTTGTCATCCACTCCACCCTTTTTTCAAGGTGCCATCATTTACCATTTCAGTGTTCGTGTTTCACCACCTCACCACTCCACAGCTCATTCCTTCTCAATTTAAAACCCAAAAATCACCATATACTTTATAGTACATAATTTGTTATAATTTATGTTATGTAAAAATGGTCCCCTTTCCATATCTCAGGGACACAATAAAAGCCCCCTCGAAACACCTTTACAGGCGTTTATGGAATACGCAAAGGGGGAGGGAGGCTGTTAGAAGCCCACCCCCAGCGATAGCGAGGGCGCAAATTTTCTGGCCCCCGGAGGTGCTTGATTTTTTTTAAAGGACTCTATTTTTCTTTGGGTTTTTTGCGCTAGTATCGCTTATAGGGTACTCTTCCACTTATCTTCTCTTTAACAAAACTTTTTAAAACCCCCTTTTTTTATTTAACCGGGGAAAGACTTTTACATCGCTTTCAACCCTTTGTTTATCCCCTAATTCATTGTTCTTGTGTGTTTTATTCCCACATGCTTAAAACACTGTGAGTTACAAACTTTCATTTTCCTTTTGTCCCTCAGCCCTAACACCGTACACAGGGCCCCGTTTTTCTGTTTAGTCTCCTGTCCATCCTCCTGCCTAGGACTTTTTTACTTTTGACGTAAAACCCTTTTCCTCTGACCCATATTTGTTGCTTCACAATGACGTTTCTACTTTTTCTTTCGCTGCTCCCCTGTGTACAATTCTGGTTCTCCAGTTCCCTGTTTTTTCCGGTTCCCAAAGGTGCCTTTCTGCTTTGTAGAGAATTTACTCCCCAGTTCCCCTACATGCCAGGTCACCCCCTCGGGTTTCGTTTCCACCTTACCACTGCAATGTGATTTCCTGGGCCTTCCCTCCCCTTTAACTAGAACATTTTCTCAATTTTCTTTTGATTCTCTTTTCTCCTCTTGTCCCTTTCTCTCCCCTTTTCTCTAGTTCCCCTTTTTCCAGGTGGGACTTGATCTATTTTTTCCGGATATTTTTTTTGCCCATCTATCTTCAGTAAATCCAATTTTTTTGTGGAACACCAGTTTCCTTTAAAATTTTCCTTTCCCCGAAAGGGGTCCCTCCCCGTTCCCCCCTTGGCTCTACATCAGTGCTCCCACAAGTCCTATCCCCCTGCCTACTGGTTCTGAGCCTTTTCCAAAGCATGATTCTCCTTCCCCGTCGAGTCATTCTGACCCTACAGACAATAGGGACAGCCACCCCTTTCCTAAACTCCCGCCTACCTCAATTATTAAGACTGTACCACCCTTTATAATCATGCCCACATCTTCCCTTTCCCTTTCCTTTCCTTTATTAAAATTTCTCTGCTTTTCACCCCCTATCCTTCCCTTTTATACTTTCCCTTTCCCAGTTTTACATATGTACTTATCTACATTCTAGGACATTATCTGAAGCAAAAATGACTCCTACCTCACGTTTTAAAATCTATAAATTTACATTTTTATTTCACTAAAATTCAGGGCCCATTCCCTTTCCCTACTTTTTTTGTTATGTGAAAATCTCCCCCATTTTATCCTTACTTTTTGCCATCAGCACTAATCATCAGCATAGGCCGACTCCTAACTTCTCTCTCCCAATTTCATCCCTTTTTGGGCTTCCCGATTCTCACATGGTTCCTTAAATCAAAAATAATGTTGGGGGCATACAGATCCTTGTTAAATCCAATATTTTTTACCCTTCCACCTCTGCCTTTCCCGAAACCCCTTTGCTCCCTCCTAAAATCTTGGTTTTCCCCTATCCACAAATTTTAATTTCTCTTTTTTTAAACATTCCAAAACTTGGTAGTATGTTCATGACAGCTATGGGGCCATAAATTTGGGTATGTCCTCCTTTTTTTTCCTCCTCCTTGGTTTAGGTCACTTGCTTTTTCCAGCTTGGGACGCAGCCCTGCTCCAGCACTGTCAAATATGTTTTAAAATTCCGTTTTCCATTTTCCTTATATTTAACAAACTCCCCAATGGGTCCCTCTGCCCTCAGCTTTGCCGTTTTTTCAAAACTTCATCCCTTTTACCTCTCCAAGCTCAAATTTGGTAAAAGTTTTTCCCCATTTTTCTCTTGTCACTTAGATCATAAAGTTTTTATTCGCTCTACTTCCCTGTCCTTTCTAATTTTTTTACTCAGTCCCCTTTTATTTGATTCTTTTCTCCCCTTCTCAAACTCTTTTCCCCTTTTTTTCAATTTAAAATTTTGGTAATCCTGTCCACCGAGGTTTTTTTTAGTGTTTTCCCTCCTTCATTTTCCCCCTTCCCCCGGGTAAAATGTTTTTTTCTTTGCCCTGCTGTCAACAGAGTTTTATTAAAATTTTTTTTAATTTTTTTTCATTTCTTTATAATGGTTCTTGCAAGACTGCCCCTGCTTTGGCTACTGTGGTATGCAGTACTGTATTAGCTTTTGTTTTCTATTTTTCCCCGCATATAATGTTTCCTCCCCTTTTTTGCAATGCTTCTAATGCTACATATGGCTTTCCCCATATACTTTTTTTAAATAGTATTTTGAATTTTAAATTTTTTTTCATTTATTTATTTATTTTTTTGTTTTTTTATTTTTTCACTCATTAATTTGGGGATTTGGTATCGGCCTCTTTTTCCTAATGCTCTGCAGGAAAAAAACGGGGTTTTGCTGTTTTTTACGCATATTATTCAGTAATGGTTTTTCCACTTAAATTTTCCCTTGCAGTGCTCTAACTTTTAAAACTGTGATATTTGTATTGGTTTTAAGTCGTTTTTAACATTTTTTTGCCTGTTTTGCCCCCTTGGAGTATGCTAAAAACTTTTTCTTGTTGCTTTTTTTTCCAAAATGTATGATGATAACATAGCGTTTTCCAAACCCCTTTGGGAAGGTTTTTCTAAAAAAACTTGAGGGGTTTTGTATGTGGTGCAGATGTTTTGCAACAAAAACAGGGGGTTTTTTTCGTGCATGCATCACAGTGTCTTTTTCGCTGCCATTAAAGCGAATAGTTCGAGTTTTTTTGATCTCTTATATAATGCAAAAATTCTTTTGTTATCCCTGCAATGCATTGCAATGCTAAAGGCGGGTTGGTGTTGTCATGTAGCGCATGTAAAAGAGTAATGATCTTTCTTTTTGCTTTGGGTTAATAACATTTATTGCATATGTTCGCATGATTTGAAACCTCAAAAATAAAAAGAAATTTTAATAAAATTTGGGCCCTATTTTGCTTTATATAATTTACTTTCCCTTTTAAAGATACTTCAAATATTTATATTTCTTGAAGGGATAGCCCAAGCTTCAAAGAAATAAAATTTTTTGGGTAGTATAATATAATATATAGAGGAAGTGCAGGGAAATTTTGAGCATTGAGTCACCATCGATTCCGTACTTCTCAAAGTTTCCCCTGCTCTGTCTTTACCATACCCCCGGTTAGATGCTGACAATCGCGGGTTCGAAAATTTTTACAGGAATCACCTTTCCCTTTTCCTCATCCTTGGGTCCGGGTGTGGGGGGAAGCCCCCCCCAAGCGAACTCGCTTTTACACGCGCGTGGGTTTTTCCAGGAGGTTTGGGTGGGTATTACCACGTATTCTATTTACAAAATTTTTTTAAAAATAAAAAAAGTACATGAAAAAGGAAATTAAGTACAAAAATGTTAATACTTAAAATGAAATATGTACTTTAAAAGAAGATGGAGAGAGAGAGTGGGTGATGCTATGGGCCATGAAGTGAATGAGTTTTGTGTATATTGGCAATCCTAACTCTAAATTGTCCCGCAACTGGCAGTGATCTGTTTTCCCCGTATAGTGAGGGACACCCACCCCAAAAAATTTTTTGGCAACGCCTTTTTTGTAAATGTAAGTGTTTACCGGGGGCGGTCAAACATATATCCTAAAATTAAGGAATATACGTTTTCAAGTAGTCTTAAGACTGCCTACCACCTATGGAAGTTCATCTCCCCCTGTAAAATGTTTGGGGCTTTTGTTCTGGCCATGATTTCTATAAGTTTTTCACTTGTTACACAAATGTCGTTAATCGCTGTGGATATATTAATCTCCCTTTTGTTTTTAAGGTTTATAAGGATGGGGGAGGACTCATTGGGGAGGCAGTGGGTTTTCAAGGTCAAAGCGTCAAAACAGGCCTCGCAATGCAAAGATTTGCCAAAAATGTGTACCACGAAGCCGGCAATGTATATAGGCAACAATTTTGTTGGAGCACTTTGATAAGTGTGAAGCAGTGGGAATATACATGTAATCATTTTCCTCTATATTATCTGATTTATTGGTTTCATCTTTAACTCTGCTTTTCACAAAAGAAGTGTTTATGATCGTTACTGAATGTTGAGTCACTGTATCATTACATTGGCTAGGTACAGTTAGTATCGGTACATATTCCAGGGGGAGGCAGTTACCACGCGCAATATCTAGCATATCATTACGTACCAGCAACTTCTTATAGGCAGCAGAAAACTGTCTGACTGTGGGATTATTATTGCATCCTCCCATATGCCTTACTTTCCCAAAAAACAGTTCTATATGGTCTTGACTTAATTTATACGTCATTAAAAACTTGAGTGTTGAACCATTAGATGCAATTAAGTTTTCATGTAGGATCTGAAAACTCCGTATACAAAAAATCCAAGAAAGCCTGTTTTTCGATTTGACTTCAGAACCTCCAATCCATCAGATAATTTAAGTAATGAAAGCAGAATACGTTTCTGCTTACACCAAAAAATCTTTTACATTATCTGAATTTTCCTTTTGAATCGGAGACTTGTTGCCACTTGCATTCAAATTCCTGGAATTCATTACGTCAAAAACAGTGTTGAACATCATAATGAAATTTATAGTAGCTTCACAGCTCTCAAAATTACTAATTGTTCCTGCAGACAAAATCTCAATGAATTAGCAACTGATTCACTGAGTAACTGTGCTGCTAATTTAACATAACTTTTCTTCTTCTCCACGCAACATGTGCAGCTCTCAGTATATTCCCTAAATGAAGCTGTTCGTGGTGTTGAAGTTCATGCAACCTTTCAATGAAGTCCCATTTCACTAAGTTTCCACTCTCATCGACTAATATTTTCTTATCACCAAAACAGTTCCTCACAAGTTTCAACATGTGACAAGGATCGAGAAGCACACACACTGGCTGCTCTGTCACTGGGTGTTTAAAAGCTGATTCAATAGTGTCAAATGCAAAACTACACCCAAGATTACTAATCACGGCTATATTGGATGCTGCGCCGTCAAAAGTTAAAGAAATAACTGTGACGCCTGCAGAATGCAGCTTTGTTAAGCATTGCGTGACTTAATTAGCTCACTCCGCAGCACCAAGTCCTACAATTAGGAAATATCCAACTTCCACATGCCATTCACTGACACAACCATGAATGTTAGAGCCTCATTAGCTATGGGGAGACTATCGTCATCAATTTCAGTCTCCATGTCAATATATCCATGAAATTTGCATTCTCCATGCTGAATGAATGAATGCAGGGAGCAGCCGGGTGGGGTCAAGTTTGGTGCATAGTCAGCTAAGTCAGATCAGGGCAAGGGAGCGGCTGCTACCACCAGCCTTTCTGCCAATCCTTGTATGGCCGCCGGCCGACCAGAATGACCTCACTTTTTCTGCGCCTCGGCCTCTCCCTTTATTCTACCTCCATGGCCGTAACCCTCCCTTCTACTCTCCTCTGTTCGAACACAAGGAATACTACCGATTACAGCCTAGGCTACTGACAGGCCCGGCTGTATCACTAAACAAACAAGAGTGAGAGCACCCTCTGCTCTCACCTCCACTCTAAGTGATACTTGAAGAAATATGCTACGTAACACCTCAAAACCCTACCGCAAATGTATCTCTGGGCGGTTTAACAGTGGTGATGGAAAGTTCCTCCCTGTTACGTTAAGTACTGGGGTGCACTTCCCGCCTTTCCATCCCACTGTCCAGAAGGACGGGAAACTGGCAGTTGTGTTATGAGCTGGCTTCGCAGAACAAAGGTAAATTAGTGTACAGGCGATGTGTGTGTGTGTCAGTGTCTCCTGTGCTAGCCAAAACTCCAAAACACGGTTACCATTCGTTTCCCGCCTTCCGTCCGTCTCTACGTGTTAAGCCTGAAGGGCCTCACCGTAATGTTGGAACCAACGTGTATTAAATACTACGCAAGAAATAGTACAACGTCAGACGCCCTCTAGCTATTCACTGACTCAAGTGAATGCAAGGCAAACTCCCTAAACAAGGACTCAACAACTACAAAACGTAGCAACTCAACAAAGATGAACAGCAAGAGAGGCTACGGAGCGGAGCGGTACGTCTATTCGCTAGCAGAGCCAAGCCTCCACTGAGTGACTCGGGCGCCGCACGCCACGTGAGATTTGAGGGGCCCACCAGGTGGGGCACCTTCCACTTTTCTCTCTCTCTCTCCTCATCTTCTCTTCCTCATTCACTTGAGGACACACACCAGTCAGGCTCCTGGCACGTGTTACAATATATATATATATATAATATATATATAATATATATATATATATATATATACGTAGTACTGTATATATACGAATACAAAATTAATACTGTATACGAAGACTATAGACAAAGGAAGTTCTATGTTCTATGGGAGCAAATCCTTCGTGTCGTCGTCTTAACGTTCTGTGACGACGAATGGTTGGCACGACGACAAGAGTTACTGATGAAACATTTATGAGGAGGAGGAATAACGGCGGTGAGATTTAGTGTTCGCTGTGGGGGAGTGGCTGACGCATCACCTCTTACTAGACAGTGATAGATCGGCTCCTAACATTTGGTAAAAGAAAAAAAGAAAATGTAAATATAAATGATAAAAAAAAGACATTATCCAATATCGACGAAGTTCCAAACATTTGATACGAAAAGCAATATATCAACACACATACATAGACACACATTCACATACACTAACTTGACTCCATTCACTAATTTTTTCTAGTTTTGTTCATTCTAGAAGTGAATGTATATCTTTTTGAGAATGGTGGGACTGTATAAAAAAAACTTACACACACACAAACTGAACTTCATACAATAATTTTTTTTAATCTTTTCATTATAGCGTTTATTATTATATATTATCACTAGCCGCAAAGCCGCCCTCCGGGCGGACTTTTTGGCTAGCTCCTGCGGAGGGCTATTGGTGGGCCTTTGGCCCACCACCTGTGTTTGGTGGGCCTTTGGCCCACCACCTGTGTTTGGTGGGCCTTCGGCCCACCAAACATGGACTCTCCAGATAGCCCCTTCTAACTTTCCTGAAATCATGGATGTAGAAATGTATGTATTCCCCCCACCCATTCACTCACCCATTACCCATCACCCCCCCCATTCACTCACCCATTACCCATCACCCCCCACCCATTCACTCACCCATTACCCATCACCCCCCACCCATTCACTCACCCATTACCCATCACCACACACCCATTCACTCACCCATTACCCATCACCCCCCACCTATTCCCTCACCCATCACCCATCACCCCCAACCCATCACCCCACACCCATTACCCATCACCCCACCCATTCACTCACCCATTACCCATCACCCTACATCAAGGCTTCCTCAATTCTCGCAACCCACTTTTGTTTTCACAATTCTCGCTAATAGGCTGCTAAAAAAAAAAAAAAAAAAAAAGTGATCGGATCATCTCATAAGTGGGCTTATGACCTTCCCCTGGTCAACCTGATTCGAAAAATGTGCCATATGAGGTGTTTGCGCCACGGGGGGCGAAACCTATACCACACACACAGACAGACAGACAGACAGACAGACAGACAGACAGACAGACAGACACACTTTCGCTTATATTATTATAGATAGATTATCTGATTTTTTTTTTTATAATTGTTGGAAAAAAAATACTCGGGTGTCATAATCCAAAGTTTCCAGGTGACGAACACAAACTCCCGACCTTGAAGAGTGCTGTTAACATGGCAAGGTAGTGGAAGTGCTGTCTGTATAGTGCTGTTGACGCTTCCAGGAACAGCACAGACAAGTTCGCTACAACATTATACCGTCAAAAGCTGTGCGGTGTTACGGAACTTTATGCACAATATTATGTGTTTACCTCAGAAGAGTTCCCATACGACTTTCACGTGAAATATTATAAAATCTAATGCAAAGTTGACGAGGCTTTTCATGAATATTACTGAATTTCTGTGGTAACGTATTTTAATGTCTACATAAGGCTATGCAGCTGTACACAAATGTATATGAATTTCCACACACAAACACACACAAAAAAACAAACACAAACACAGCCACGACTTTTATAATGAATCTCTGTGGAAAAATAAAATATCGAATTCAAGTACGTGGAATTATAGTTTTTAAAAATCTACATGTATTTTCACCCACCCACACACACACACACACACACACAGACACACATACACACACACACACACACACACACACACACACACACACACCACTAATTAATATGCAAAAAACAAAGACTACAAGTAATTTTCAGACTTCTGAGGCGAGGGAGACTTAACTTTGAATTATTATGTTGTTAAGGAAAATTATTAAGTTGTTAAAGTGTTATTGTTAAGTAATTATTATTAATGATAATAAAGTATTCAGATCCAACATTCAGGCAAGACAGTATTGGAGATGAAAGTCACACGTTCATTTACTACATACAAGGATAAAAATGTTCCTCATAATAATAGAAAAAAACACATGAATGAGGGAAACAAGACGCAAAAGTAAAGGGAATGTAAGGCCTCATGGGGAAGGTGTTAATTAAGACAGGTAACGACACAGGTGAAGGTGAAGGTGAGAGCGAAGGTGATGTTAAGGTGAGAGTGAAGGTGATGTTGAGGTGAAGTGAAGGTGATGTTGAGGTGAAGTGAAGGTGATGTTAAGATGAAGTGAAGGTGATGTTGAGGTGAAGTGAAGGTGATGTTGAGGTGAAGTGAAGGTGATGTTGAGGTGAAGTGAAGGTGATGTTAAGGTGAAGTGAAGGTGATGTTGAGGTGAAGTGAAGGTGATGTTAAGGTGAAGTGAAGGTGATGTTAAGGTGAAGTGAAGGTGATGTTAAAGTGAAGTGAAGGTGATGTTAAGGTGAAGTGAAGGTGATGTTAAGGTGAAGTGAAGGTGATGTTAAGGTGAAGTGAAGGTGATGTTCAGGTGAAGTGAAGGTGATGTTAAGGTGAAGTGAAGGTGATGTTGAGGTGAAGTGAAGGTGATGTTGAGGTGAAGTGAAGGTGATGTTGAGGTGAAGTGAAGGTGATGTTAAGGTGAAGTGAAGGTGATGTTAAGGTGAAGTGAAGGTGAGAGCGAATGTGAGGAAAGGTGAAAGTGAGGGTGATTGTGAGGGAAGGTGTAGTTAAGGTGAAGGTGACAGTGAGAGTGAAGGTGAGGGAAGGTGACAGTGAGAATGAAGGTGAGGGAAGGTGACAGTGAGAATGAAGGTGAGGGAAGGTGACAGTGAGAATGAAGGTGAGGGAAGGTGACAGTGAGAATGAAGGTGAGGGAAGGTGACAGTGAGAGCGAAAGTGACAAGGTAAGGTACAACACACACCCAGACACACAACTCACAGTAATGAGGGAAGGTGTGTGCGCAAGTAAGGCAATGAGAGACAGGGTAAACTCTAGCCTGTTGCCGCTTCCCTCACACCTACCTGTCTCATGTTGCCGCCTCTCGTGTGAGGCGACAACATCTTACTAATCCAGCACTCGTATTATAACATCCATATATCAACCTTCGTACTATAACATCCATAGACATTCATTCATTCATAGACATTCATTATAACATCTATAGACATTCATTCATCCATAAACATTCATTATAACATCTATAGACATTCATTCATCCATAGACATTCATTATAACATCTATATACATTAATTACAACATCCATAGACATTCATTCATCCATAGACATTCATTATAGCATCCATAGACATTAATTACAACATCCATAGACATTCATTCATCCATAGACATTCATTATAACATCTATAGACATTAATTACAACATCCATAGACATTCATTCATCCATAGACATTCATTCATCCACAGACATTCATTACGTGACATTATTTACTGCAACACTTCGACGCCTCAAGTATTTTTAATTTTATTTACATCACAAAGGACTGGCCAAGGACAAAAAAAAAAAAGTAACAAAAAGACCCCTTAGTTGCCAGTCCCTATAAAGAAGATAGTAAGGGAATATAAAGAGGGGAGGGGGTGAGTGTCATATAAATTTACTAGTTTTATGATTATAGCGAAATTCTTGTGTTAATATTAAGTAAAGGTGAGTGTTTAAGTTTTAATAGCAGCAGTAAATACACACACACACACACACACACACACACACACACACACACACACACACACACACACACACACACACACCACACACAAAACACACATACACACACACAACACACACACACACACTCACACTCACACTCACCACACTCACATACACTCACACTCACACTCACACTCACACACACACACACACACACACACACACACACACACACACACACACACACACACACACACTTACCACAGCTCGCCCACACAATAACACCAAAGCAACGCCAGGAGATTAAAGTTTCCTAAAGGTGATAATACTTCAGTGGAGTTTGCCTCTCGTTTCTCTCTTCCAGAACTTCCTTTGGTGGTCTCAGGAAAGTCAGGCGATGGAGTCAAGCCGGGAAGAAAGGCAACAGGAGAGGAGGAGGAGGAGGAGGAGGAGGAGGAGAGGAGGAGGAGAGGAGGAGGAGGAGGAGGAGGAGGAGGCGATGGAGTCAAGCCGGGGAAGAAGAAGATGAAGAAGAAGAAGAAGAAGAAGAAGATGAAGAAGAAGAAAATGAAAAAGAAGAAGAAATGCAGAAGCAGCAGAAGAAGAAGAAGAAGAAGAAGAAGATGAAGAAGAAGAAGAAGAAGTGATGACGTCAACAATGGAGTGACGAAGAAATGTGGCGATGAAAGACTTGAGAAATAAAGGCAAATTATAGTGAAGGATGAAGTGATGAAAGAGAATCGAGAAAGAAGCTGACGATGAATTGTGATGAAGATTATGTGGAGTGAAAACAAAAAATAGGAAAGAAAACTGAACATGAAAAAGTAGTAAAATAAGAAAGAAGGAAAATATGGCGAAGAAAAATAACAGGGAAAAATATATAAGGAAGAAAAAAAAAAAGAAATTACAAAAAATAGGTAAAAACAGAAAGCAAAATATGTAGAAATTCAGAAT
>JACEEZ010016403.1:131374-133874 GCA_016584305.1 Chionoecetes opilio
TTGTTTCTCTGTCTCTTTTCTTCTTGTGTACATTTATTGCTTTGTTTCTCTGTCTCTTTTCTTCTTGTGTACATTTATTGCTTTGTTTCTCTGTCTCTTTTCTTCTTGTGTACATTTATTGCTTTGTTTCTCTGTCTCTTTTCTTCTTGTGTACATTTATTGCTTTGTTTCTCTGTCTCTTTTCTTCTTGTGTACATTTATTGCTTTGTTTCTCTGTCTCTTTTCTTCTCTTGTACATTTATTGCTTTGTTTCTCTGTCTCCTTTTTTTCCTGGCCATCGTTCTGCTTCACTTAATCCTCCTCCTGTTCTTCCTACCTTTCCTGTATATAATGATTGTTCCCATTTGTCTATTCCAGGGATTACTCTTTGTTATTTGTATTCCAGGTATTCCCGATAATTGTCTGTGCTTCGATTCTTCCTTCTTCTATTCCTCTTCTTATTCTAGTTACAGTTGTTATTCTCTTCTTATTTAGATATAGAAATTATATGCAATCATCTAAAACCCTTTCTAGTTAACTATTATGTGAATTTTTTTAAACTTATGTACTGGAGGGCAGATATAGGTGTGTGTGCGTGTGCGTGTGCGTGTATGTGTGTGTGTGTGTGTGTGTGTGTGTGTGTGTGTGTGTGTGTGTGTGTGTGGTGTGTGTGTGTGTGTGTGTGTGTGTGTGTTGTGTGTGTGTGTGTGTGTGTGTGTGTGTGTGTGTGTGTGTGTGTGTGTGTGTGTGTGTGTGTGTGTGTGTGTGTGTGTGTGTGTGTGTGTGTGTGTGTGTGTGTGTGTGTGTGTGTGTGTGTGTGTGTGTGTGTGTGTGTGTGTGTGTGTGTGTGTGTGTGTAAGGGTCTCTCTCTCTCTCTCTCTCTCTCTCTCTCTCTCTCTCTCTCTCTCTCTCTCTCTCTCTCTCTCTCTCTTCCTGGAACACACCCTCGCTCACTCTCCTCCTTAAATGTGACACACAATGGTGGATAATGCACTTGTCCGTTCAATGATTTATATTTTATCTTTCATTTTTGCTTGCCTCTCCCCATCCCTACCCCCCACTCGCTGTCTCTCTCCTTGCACTCTTTCCTTTGCCTCTTAAGCGAGTTTCCTTCCTCCCTTCCCACCACTCTGACCTCTTTCCCCTAAGCAGAAATTTAGTTTTAATTGAATTTTATACATTTGTCATCTGCACGAAAATCTAACCAGTGAAAATGTTTGTTCCTTTTAGCTGTCATTTGTCGTTTTATTATTTCATTACTTTTTGTGTTTGTGTGTGTTTTGGGGAGAGAGGTTAGTCTCTCTCTCTCTCTCTCTCTCTCTCTCTCTCTCTCTCTCTCTCTCTCTCTCTCTCTCTCTCTCTTTTCTCCTCTCTCTCTCTCTCTCTCTCTCTCTCTCTCTCTCTCTCTCTCTCTCTCTCTCTCTCTCTCTCTCTCTCTCTCTCTCTCTCTCTCTCTTGCATAGCAAAGAGCGTTTGAAGTTCACTATTTATGCTCGAGTCACAAGCGAGAGAGGAAACATGAGAGGGCTACACGATGGCAGAGCAGGGGGAGGTGATGAGAGCCGAGAGAGGATAGCAGGATAACAATAGTATAGTAGTAGTAGTAGTAGTAGTAGTAGTAGTAGTGGTGGTACAAAAAGTAGTAGTAGTTTCCGTATACACGCATAACATTTTCAGACAAAACCACTGTCATTAATTGTCCATTTTCCTTTTTGTACTACTACTACTACTACTACTACTACGGCCACTACTACTACTACTACTACTACTACTACTACTACTACTACTACTACTACTGCTACTACTATTACTACGACGATGACATATAATAATATCAAGAAGAGGAAGAAGAAAATCGAGATAAAGAAGAAGAGGAGGAGAAGGAAGATCTACAACAATAGTAACAATAATAATGAGGAAAGTAATGATAACAATAATAATGATGATATCTTTTCACATCACTGACAGTTTCCCACACAGGTTGAGTTCCATCAAATCAAGACCAGATATTATGCTGAGCAGGATTATTAAAGTAATGTAATAATTATTTATTCATGTTGTTTCATATCTCATAAAAAAAGTTAAAATGAAAGAATCCATTATATTTGAATTGACGGAAACTCTTCCCTTTCGCCAACACTCATGCCTCCAACTATATATTGAAATTTTTATTAACCTTTGAATTTTTTTTCATTTGCTTTTATTCCAACATTTTTTTTAGCATTTTCGTAATATATGCAGCTATCTGCATGTAGGTATATACGTACATACACACGCACATACTCGCGTACCAATATTAATATATGTAAACACGATTATTTCATGCAAGCTTAACAAATATCAATACGTTTGTTTAAAGCTTTGATTTCTGTCACTGTCACTCTAGCCAAGCCTTACCGCGTCTCCAGTAGCCTACCGCCACTCACTTCATATATTCATGATCCCAAACATCAGCGGTGCGTCGTCCTCCTATTTAAAGGACGATACTGCCATCACTGCCACTAGCTTTGGGAAGGCGGTA
>JACEEZ010016403.1:138874-143874 GCA_016584305.1 Chionoecetes opilio
TCTCTCTCTCTCTCTCTCTCTCTCTCTCTCTCTCTCTCTCTCTCTCTCTCTCTCTCTCTCTCTCTCTCTCTCTCTCATTAACCTTCACTCACGATAAATTACACATGATCACCTTGCATTCAGGTATAAATCAGGGAGACTCCTCATTACCCTCGCAAATCAGGATCAGGTGCGGATACACAATGACAGAAAAATACAGGTAAACACAGAGACAGGTGAGGGCGAGGACAGAGGGACAATAAATGAGGCTGAATATAAAAAAGGCTTGTGATCTAAATTCGCCAAAAAATGATGAAAATGCGCAAAAATTGGAAGAGCAATTCGATACTTCAAATAAATCCTATTAGGCCGTTATTGTTCCAGTCTACACACACACACACACACACACACACACACACACACACACACACACACACACACACACACACATATACACATATACACACACACACACAGAAAGAGAAGAGTTTCTTGCTGCTGTTGTTGCTTTTACTGTGTTTGTTTTCGTTTACTTTGATGGTGCGAGTGAAGAGAAAAAAGTAGTTTGTCCATTAAACATATTGAGCAAAGAGAAGGAAAGCAAAGAGAGAGTAAAGGACAAAAAGTAAAAGTTAGACGAGTTGAGAAAATAGAAAACAAAAGAAGGAAAGGAAAGTAAATGCGAATTAAAGAAAAGTTTGACCAAAAAAACAAAGAGAAAAGGGAATTAAATGAAAAGAGGACCAGAATATACTGAAATAACTGAGATAAATAAATAAAAAGATCTCCAATAATATAATATGAATGCAAAGGAATATAGAAAGGAATAAAGGTTAGACAAGAAGAAGAAATATATGCAAATCTTGAAATACTGATTTGAACAATAAGTAATTTCCATAGTATTTATATCCTTCACGTTATTAATCATCTATCACAACTCAAAGCGTTATTAACAGTACTCCCACACCCTTGCTTTGTCATTTCATTACATGCTTGATTTATGAGCAGCTGGTCACTCGTGCGGAACAAGGCAAGCTGTGACCCTCCAACGCGCGCGCGCACACGCACACGCACACGCACACGCACACGCACACACACACACACACACTGTCATTCATCTTTCCCTTCCTCCTGAGTTAATGTAGCAAGGAGGCATATAAATTTTAAATGATAATGGTCTATATAAATTATGAATCAAGTATAATGAAATGTATAATGTGAAATGATAGGGTGAAATGACACTATAAATTTAAGACCTGTTTCGTCATCATTTTTGAGCGAGAGAGAGAGAGAGAGAGAGAGAGAGAGAGAGAGAGAGAGAGAGAGAGAGAGAGAGAGAGAGAGAGAGAGAGAGAGAGAGAGAGAGAGAGAGAGAGAGAGAGACAGAGAGAAAACAAAAATTCCACTAGATTCTCCTTCCATTTCTCTTTTCTTTCCCCTCTTGTATTTCCTCTTTCTCTTTTCCTCTCATTTTCTCTTTCATTCTCCCTTCAGATAATTATTACGTTACACTAATATTGCATGCACCTCTGTCTCTACTTATGTGTCTAAATGTAAATGTAGATAAGGGAAAGATGCAATGTTGGTACGTGTTTGTGATGAAGTGATGTGAGCATTTCAAAGGTTACTTGTTGGTATAAATGTATCTCTTTTGACACCTTTTAACGCATTTATACCAAGAAAGTTATTCATTTGGTATAACGTCAGTCTTATATATGCCTTCAAAGAGAATGTTTGAGTTTGTTATTTCTGTGTCTCCCTCTCCTCTTTATTCTTTATTCTTTTCTTTTCTTCATGTTTCTGTTACACCATTATTGAGGACGTTGATGTAAATTTTCTCTTTCTCTCTCTACGTATTTTTTTGTCTCTGTCTCTGTCTGTCTCTGTCTGTCTCTCTCTCTCTCTCTCTCTTTTTTTTTTTTTTTTTTTTTTTTTTTTTTTTTAAACATACATATAACTAAAGCCCAAAGGTGCACTGTCGTGTGCTAGCTATCTTAAGGGCAATTTACACATAAATATAAAGACCTAAAAACTAACATTATATACATTTATGTATCACTGAAGTGTTTGTTGAGGCACTGTTGCTGTCACTAGTGTCACAGTATCACTAGGCTCAGCGGGGTGGGCTTCAACAGTCTCCACCGATTGGCCGCCAACTTTACACTTTGTGTGTTCATCTCCTGGATGTGAGGGACAGCGGCCGTGAAAATGTTCCACATCCTGGAGACGCGGCCCACAAAGGTGCGTTGGTGCTGGCTGGCACGGGAACGCGGCACCTCCACTGCATCACCACTGGTAAGCACCGTTCTCGTCCCCCGCGTGGCGACTTCGGAGCCTGTCGTAACCCACCCAGGTGTGGCACTCCCTGCACCTGTGCCTTGTGGAATACCACAAGCGCCGCGACATCCCTGCGGTTTCCGTGATCGAGAGGACTCACCGGCTCGAACAGGGCTGGTGGGTCTGGGGGGTCTGGGGGGTCTGCAGCATCCACCAGTCGCAGGGCTCGACGCTGGATGCTGTCCAGCCTCCCAGTGTGCGAGGCTGCGCACGACATCCAGGAGAGGGCGCGTTCTCTAAGTAAGGCCGTATCTGGGCCTTATAGAGCAAGAGCTTCCCTCCCCTGTCGAGGAATCTGGGCTACCCTTCGCAAGGGGAGAGACCCTGTGAGAGGCCTTTTTTGCAATGTGTTTGATGTGGGCCGTCAAACCTTAGCTTCGGTCCACCTCTACTCCCAGAACCTTGACGGCTTCCTGGAGTGGGAGAGGAACGCCACCAAACCGCAGCCTCCCTTCCCCCTGCTGGCCCGGCAAACGGGGACCGAGAAAACAAACCCTTGCCTGTGGTTCTTCCGGAGCAAAGTTCACCTGCCAACGTGTACCCCCTCCTGTATAACACTCAGCTGCTGTTTGACCTCTCAGCAACGCCCATGTCTGTCGCGGGTAGAAAAGGAAGAGTACGTTCAGCGAAAGCCGAGCGTGGCAGCTGCTGGAGAAGATCGCCCACGAGATTTTTCACGGACGGCCCCCAGACAGAGCCCTGTGGGATGATGCTTCCACTGGCAGGAACCAGGGGCCTGCCCTTAACGACGCCCGGGGGGTTTTTTCCCCGCGGGTAGTCCCCCGGGGCCGCAGGAGGTCCCTGGATGCCTTTTGCTGGGATTTTTTTTCGAAAAGGCCCCCGTGCCACACCCTGTCAAAGGCCCCCGCTATGTAAAGGGGCCCCCCACGATAGTGTCCGGGCCGTCATCAGGGCCCCCCTGCCAGTTTCGGGGTTGAAGCATCAGCGTCAAGGGGACCGTCCAGGTCTGAACCCAAACTGTTGGTCCGAGGGAGGTAGTTGTCGCTGGGTGACGACAGTTTACCTCTGCCACGATCCTCTCGAAACTTTCCCCCACGACAGCAAGGAATGGCCTGTATTTTTTTGGGGTAGACGGGACTCCTTTTGTGAACGGGAACCCATCGAGCCTCCTTCCACCTGAAGGCCAATGTTTTCCTGAGGCAGGCATGAAGACTTGGTGAGAGGGGACAGACAGCTCCCGGGCGCATGTTTTAAAAAGTGGGGGCTGACGCATCAGGGCCATGGCTTTTTTGGTGTCGAGCCCTGCAAGTGTGCCGACCCTGCGCCTGCGTCACCTCCCCCTTTTGGGGACGTCTCTTCACACTGCTGTCCAACGGGGGGGGTGCTGGGGGCCCCCCCCTTCATCTTTGGAGAAGAGATTAGCCCAGCTCCCTTCCCCTTTGCTGCGACATGCTGTTCCGTCCTGCTTGGTGAGGGGGGAATTAAAATCGGGCGGCTATTCCCTGTTTTTCCCTTTAACCAGGGACACCAAGTCTTGTTTCCCACGCCTGGGCCTCGTAGTTTGCGGCGCAAGTCCTCCTCCCACTTTTTTATGGCCCATTTGCTGGACACCCCCATCCCCCGGGCGGGGCCGCCCCGGTGCAGGTTTTTTTTTGTCCCGATCGGGTTCCGCTTAAAGCGGAGCCACGCTGAGTATTTTTTGTTTCGGCGAAAACCGGGGCAACGGTAGCCAAACCCTGGCTGGGTCCCTGGGCTTTTGGTGTAGTCGCGGGTGGACATGGGGTCTCTGAAGGGCCAGGAGGCGGGGGAAATAGGGCCCCGACATATTATCCGCCCCATCCCCCCAAACAAAATACCCCCCCGCCGTTGACTAGGCCGGCGCAAGGGGGCCCATCCGCTTTACCCACAAACCCGACAGTACGGGGGGGGGGGGGGGGGGGGGCCTCGTCCCCCAGCCACGCCTATTCATCTGTTTAAGACAGCGTGGTGGCAGAGCTGCCCACTAATCCCACTGGGGACAGCAATTGTGTCCCCCCCTGGAGGGCAAGATGACGGGGGCCAGTTCCCCCCCCGTGTGTTAGGGAAGGCACGTGGCCGTCAAGCCCAAGTGAGGGGGCTTCATAGGCAGCTGTTCCAGGTGGTGGTTTAGGTCGCCCACCACCAAGACGTGCCGCAGCGGTGCTCCAACTCAGGTCGCCGGCCCCCCAAAAGGGACTGGACGAGGCGGTCCCTGACTGGCGGGGGATACTGGCCACAGCAGGAGGGGATCGTCGCCATCACTACCCGGAAAAAACATACCTCCTATGGGGAGGCGGGACCACTCGAGGTGCTGGGTTGACCCTTCCTTGAAGCGACGCCCACCGCCACCTGCTCCCAGGGGGCGGTCCCTCCTGTTTCCTTGGGTGTAGCCACGTATCTTGCCCAACGTGGGGTCAACCCCGTTGTTGAGCCAGGTCTCCGTGCCACAAATAGTAGCACATGTCGTAGTACCAGTTTGGGTCAGGTCTCCGATGTTCGTTCGGAGACCCGGACATTGGGGAGTAATCTTTTAAAGTTGGCTTGGACGTTTGGCCGTACCAGATTGGATGGGGGGGAGCGTCAGGGCCTGGGGTTCCGGGGTGATAAAGTTTTAAAGGGCCCCCCCCGAGGGTATCGAATCTCTCTCTCTCTCTCCTTCTCCCCCTCCTTTCTCTCTCTCTCTCTCTCTCTCTCTCTAGTATTTT
>JACEEZ010016403.1:148874-153874 GCA_016584305.1 Chionoecetes opilio
AGGAGGAGGAGGAGGAGGAAGAGGAGGAAGAGGAAGAGGAGGAGGAGGAAGAGTAGAGTGTGGGCTACTTTCACATTTTCCCTCCAGTCTCCATGTACTCAACTTTTTTATTCGTGTTAGTACTGAAGCGGCTTTATTCACGTCCTTTGTTTGTATGTCGTGTAAACTTTTGCTGCAGGAGCGCGATATATTTTTAGTCTTCATATTCATATTTCTTGGTATTTTACTTTACTTTTTTAACACATTTTATAAAGTTGTTGATGGAGGACAAATGGCGAGCTGATTAGCAAAAAAAAACTACACAACTATCAAAGCCTACACGTATATTATCTTTTTATTTGCTTTAGTACTTACATTCATTCCCTCATGTTTATATATTGTGTTGTTGTTTTTGCTGTATGCCTTCGGGTGCGAATGAAATTATTATTATTATTATTATTATAGTACCAAAAGGAGTGACAATTATATCTTCACTATAAAGTATTTGAAGTATTATTGAGACAAAATTATTAATTAACACGAGTACCATTAATTAATGTGAAGATTATAATGTAGCACAACACTTAACAACGCGCTTTATGTATTTAAGTCAACTTGTTAATTTATCATCAAAATCTTCAATATTTCAAAGTGATATCCAGGTCCATCATCAAAACATCAATAATAAATCACATGTAAGAGTCTCCAAGCCGCCAGAGTACCTTTAATAACACACACACACACACACACACACACACACACACACACACACACACACACACACACACACACACACACACACACACACACACACACACACACACACACACACACACACACACACACACACACACACACACACACACACACACACACCACACACACACACACACACACACACACACACAACACACACACACACACACACACACACACACACACACACACACACAACACACACACACACACACACACACACACACACACACAACACACACACACACACACACACAACACACACACACACACACACACACACACACACACACACACACACACACACACACACACACACACACACACACACACACACACACAACACACAACACACACACAAAACACACACACACAACACACACACACACACACACACACACACACACACACACACACACACACACACACACACACCAGAGGTGGGCACCGCAAACGAAAATCCACTTCCGCAAACGAAAATCAGCAAATCGCAAACAACCTAATATATTTATTCTCGTTACTCCCCAAAAGCAGACACTGGAATTTGGAAAGACTTATGGTCAGTTTAGTTACCGACGTGCCTTGCTACTCCTCTCTTGCAGGATTTCGGCTCATAAGAAAGCAAAAAGGTAAAGATAGGTAAAGATGGGAGCATACGCTAAGCTGCGCGTGGCATGCGGTGCTCATCTCCGTGGCATTAGCCCTTAGAGCCTGTGGTGGGTGAGGATCCGTTACCCCGGGACACAGGGCTAGTGTGACTCCCGGGTTACCACAGTTACCTTCCCCAGGTTACCCCAAGTACCCATTTATCAACCCCGAAAGGAAGGAAGAACAGCTGGGTAGGCTGGTCACCGGCTTGCCCTGGCCCGGGATCGAACCAGGGCCCGCAGATTCGTAGCCAGGCACGCTAGCCACTGCACCACGGAGGCGACAGTGGCCTCCATGTGGCCTCCAAACTACATATAGTTTGCCGGTACAATACTCCCCAAATACTGTCTCTCTGTCTCTCTCTCTCTCTCTCTCTCTCTCTCTCTCTCTCTCTCTCTCTCTCTCTCTCTCTTATCACACCGCTAAATATTGCTCTTTTTGACGGATGTTTATCATAACTTAATGATAATAATAATAATAGTAATAATAATAATAATATCAATAACAATAATAATACAAAATAAATAATAATGACAGAGTAAAAACAGACAAGTAAAATGTCTATATTAATAAAAAGCGAAAGTGTGTCTGTCTGTGTGTGTGTGTGTGTGGTATAGGTTCCGCCCCCCGTGGCGCAAACACCTCATATGGCACATTTTTGGAATCGGGTTGACCAGGGGAAGGTCATAAGCCCACTTATGATATGATCCGATCACTTTTTTTTTCTTTTTTTTTTAGCAGCCTATTAGCGAGAATTGTGAAAACAAAAGTAGGTTGCGAGAATTGAGGAAGCCTTGATGTAGGGTGATGGGTAATGGGTGAGTGAATGGGTGGGGTGATGGGTAATGGGTGTGGGGTGATGGGTGAGTGAATGGGTGGGGGGTGATGGGTTGGGGGTGATGGGTGATGGGTGAGGGAATAGGTGGGGGGTGATGGGTAATCTATAATAATATAAGCAAAAGTGTGTCTGTCTGTCTGTCTGTCTGTCTGTCTGTCTGTCTGTCTGTCTGTGTGTGTGTGTGTGTGTGTGTGTGTGTGTGTGTGTGTGTGTGTGTGTGTGTGTGTGTGTGTGTGTCTGGTATAGGTTCCGCCCCCCGTGGCGCAATCAACTCGCATGGCACATTTTGGAACCGGGTTGACCAGGGGAAGGTTTTAAGCCCAATTATGAGATGATCCGATCCTTTTTTTTTTTTTTTTTTTAGCAGCCTATTAGCGATAATTGTGAAAAAAAAGTGGGTTGCGAGAATTGAGGAAACCTTGATGTAGGGTGATGGGTAATGGGTGAGTGAATGGGTGGGGTGATGGGTAATGGGTGTGGGGTGATGGGTGAGTGAATGGGTGGGGGGTGATGGGTTGGGGGTGATGGGTGATGGGTGAGGGAATAGGTGGGGGGTGATGGGTAATGGTAAATATAAGCGAAAGTGTGTCTGTCTGTGTGTGTGTGTGTGTGTGTGTGCTGGTATAGGTTCCGCCCCCGTGGCGCAATCACCTCATATGGCACATTTTGGAACCGGGTTGACCAGGGGAAGGTTTTAAGCCCAATTATGAGATGATCCGATCACTTTTTTTTTTTTTTTTAGCAGCCTATTAGCGAGAATTGTGAAAAAAAAGTGGGTTGCGAGAATTGAGGAAACCTTGATGTAGGGTGATGGGTAATGGGTGAGTGAATGGGTGGGGCGATGGGTAATGGGTGTGGGGTGATGGGTGAGTGAATGGGTGGGGGGTGATGGGTTGGGGGTGATGGGTGATGGGTGAGGGAATAGGTGGGGGGTGATGGGTAATCTATAATAATATAAGCAAAAGTGTGTCTCTCTGTTTGTCTGTCTGTGTGTGTGTGTGTGTGTGTGTGTGTGTGTGTGTGTGTGTGTGTGTGTGTGTGTGTGTGTGTGTGTGTGTGTGTGTGTGTGTGTCTGGTATAGGTTCCGCCCCCCGTGGCGCAATCAACTCATATGGCACATTTTTGGAACCGGGTTGACCAAGGGAAGGTTTTAAGCCCAATTATGAGATGATCCGATCATTTTTTTTTTTTTTTTTTTTAGCAGCCTATTAGCGATAATTGTGAAAAAAAAAGTGGGTTGCGAGAATTGAGGAAACCTTAATGTAGGGTGATGGGTAATGGGTGAGTGAATGGGTGGGGTGATGGGTAATGGGTGTGGGGTGATGGGTGAGTGAATGGGTGGGGGGTGATGGGTTGGGGGTGATGGGTGATGGGTGAGGGAATAGGTGGGGGGTGATGGGTAATGGTACGTAAATATAAGCGAAAGTGTGTCTGTCTGTGTGTGTGTGTGTGTGTGTGTGTGGTCTGGTATAGGTTCCGCCCCCCGTGGCGCAATCACCTCGTATGGCACATTTTTGGAACCGGGTTGACCAGGGGAAGGTTTTAAGCCCAATTATGAGATGATCCGATCACTTTTTTTTTTTTTTTTAGCAGCCTATTAGCGAGAATTGTGAAAAAAAAAGTGGGTTGCGAGAATTGAGGAAACCTTGATGTAGGGTGATGGGTAATGGGTGAGTGAATGGGTGGGGTGATGGGTAATGGGTGTGGGGTGATGGGTGAGTGAATGGGGGGGGGTGATGGGTTGGGGGTGATGGGTTGGGGGTGATGGGTGATGGGTGAGGGAATAGGTGGGGGGTGATGGGTAATGGGTGAGTGAATGGGTGTGTGGTGATGGGTAATGGGTGAGTGAATGGGTGGGGGGTGATGGGTAATGGGTGAGTGAATGGGTGGGGGTTGATGGGTAATGGGTGAGTGAATGGGTGGGGGGGAATACATACATTTCTACATCCATGATTTCAGGAAAGTTAGAAGGGGCTATCTGGAGAGTCCGTGTTTAGTGGGCCGAAGGCCCACCACCAATAGCCCTCCGCAGGAGCTAGCCAAAAAGTCCGCCCAGAGGGCGGCTTTGCGGCTAGTAGTCAAATAAAATAGAAAAGAAGATTTTATGAATAATTTAAGTGTTTTGATTTGAGAATAACAATGTTGTGACTTTCTTCATGAATTGTACAATGTTGATTGGTGGTGATTTTGCCAACAACTTAATATATCTGGGTAAAAATTTCCAAATAGAAGGGACTTTATATAAAAATAACTTTTCAATACAATAGTATAGTGAGCCTGAGGAAGATTTATATCACTATTGGAATATGTGGTTTCATAGCCATGAATCATTAACTGAAAGGTGTTGTCAGTGTAGCAATTTTTGATTGATTTATATGCTGATACATAAATATAGTTTAATAGAATAAGATAAAGAGTTTATATGTATTCAGATAATTCAATTTGTAGAAATCATTGAACAGAGTAACAAGTCACACGGAGACACTAGAAAGATGAGTGGAGGGAATCTCCCCCCTGCGAGGGCCGTGAGCTCCTCACTCCTCGAGCAGGGACCAGTCACCGCGACAAGCCTGCCTGGCTCGCTCTTTGGCCGCGGCGTTGTGGTAGTGTGCCGAGCCCAAGGCACAACACAGCAACAACCCGACCTGGAGGAGGCGCCACGGCTGGCCCATCACCGCCTCCAGGAGGAACAGCACCAGCACCACCGCGGCGCCAGTGGTCAGGAGCTGCGTCAGCGTCCTGTAAAGCGCCACGTTGGCGACACCCACGCACCGGTTCA
>JACEEZ010016403.1:161374-166374 GCA_016584305.1 Chionoecetes opilio
ACAAGAAACAAAACATCGAAAACAGCAACTAATAAACTAACTTAACTACCAAAGTAACTTAACTTGACTTAATCTATTATTTTCCTCGGTTAGTTTTTTCACCGTAAAATTTTCTTTCCGATTACCAAAAAAAGCGCATCTATTAATTATCCGCTCAATTAAGAAAAAGGCCTCAACTATCCGCTCAATTAAGAAAAAGGCCTAAACTATCCACTCAATTAAGAAAAAGGCCTCAACTATCCACTCAATTAAGAAAAAGGCCTCAACTATCCACTCAATTAAGAAAAAGGCCTCAACTATCCACTCAATTAAGAAAAAGGCCTCAACTATCCACTCAATTAAGAAAAAGGCCTCAACTATCCACTCAATTAAGAAAAAGGCCTCAACTATCCACTCAATTAAGAAAAAGGCCTCAACTATCCACTCAATTAAGAAAAAGGCCTAAACTATCCACTCAATTAAGAAAAATGCCTAAACTATCCACTCATTTAAGAGAAATGCCTAAACTATCCACTCAATTAAGAAAAATGCCTAAACTATCCATTTAATTAAGAAAAATGCCTAAACTATCCATTTAATTAAGAAAAATGCCTAAACTATCCACTGAATTAAGAAAAATGCCTAAACTATCCACTCATTTAAGAGAAATGCCTAAACTATCCACTCATTTAAGAGAAATGCCTAAACTATCCATTTAATTAAGAAAAATGCCTAAACTATCCATTTAATTAAGAAAAATGCCTAAACTATCCATTTAATTAAGAAAAAATGCCTAAACTATCCATTTAATTAAGAAAAAATGCCTAAACTATCCATTTAATTAAGAAAAAATGCCTAAACTATCCATTTAATTAAGAAAAAATGCCTGAACTATCCATTTAATTAAGAAAAAATGCCTGAACTATCCACACAATTAAGAAAAAATGCCTAAACTATCCATTTAAATAAGAAGAAATGCCTAAACTATCCATTTAATTAAGAAAAAATGCCTAAACTATCCATTTAATTAAGAAAAAATGCCTGAACTATCCACTCAATTAAGAAAAAATGCCTGAACTATCCACACAATTAAGAAAAAATGCCTAAACTATCCATTTAATTAAGAAAACATGCCTAAACTATCCATTTAATTAAGAAAAAATGCCTAAACTATCCATTTAATTATGAAAACATGCCTAAACTATCCACTCAATTAAGAAAAAATGCCTAAACTATCCATTCAATTAAGAAAAAATGCCTAAACTATCCACTCAATTAAAAAAAAATGCCTGAACTATCCACTCATTAAGAAAAATACCTAAACTGAAGGATTTTCGAGGAACCTTAAAAAGATATCTGACGAAGGCTTTGACGAAGTATCTGACGGAGCTCCTTTAGTATCCATTGTTCCTTGACTAAACGCCGGAGACCCAAAGATTAAAGGGCCATTTGTGTTCTTATTAGCAGCACCGCCCTCAACTTTTCTCCTTTTTGCCGCTGAAGACCTAAAGTTTTTGTCCTGCAGTGGTTAACATTATTAAGAATTTGCATACTCAATAGGTCGTTCAGTGTGGAAAGTCTCTTAATTATACGAGATTAGAATAAGGACACTCTTCTGGACGGATGGAGAGAGGAGAGATAGAGAGGAAGAGGGAGGGAGAGGGAGATGGAGGGAGAGGGAGATGTGGAGGGATAAGATAAGATAAGATTTTCATCCTATCTAGACACTTTGCAAGTACCAACTACAAGGTTATTGACTATACAAAGCGCCGCCACGTCAACACGAACTAGGCGGACTCGAACCGCTGACCGAATGCACAGGGACGCTGCACATTGCGAGGTCACGTCTCTACCAACCTTGCCACCCTGACGGGCAGAAGTGGAGGGAGAGGGAGAGAGAAGTGGAGGGAGAGGGAGATAGAAGGAGAGGGAGAGGGAGATATGGAGGGAGAGGAAAAGGTGGAGGGAAAGGAAAGGAGGAAGAGGGAGAGGTGGAGAGAGAGGTGGAGGGAGAGGAGGAAGATAGAGAGGTGAAGGGGAGAGGTGGAGAGAGAGGTGGAGGGAGAGGAGGAAGATAGAGAGGTGAAGGGGAGAGGTGGATGGAGAGAGAGGTGGAGGGAGGAAGAGAGGAGAGGGGAGAGGAGGAGAGAGAGGAGGAGAGAGAGAGAGAGGAGAGAGAGAGAGAGGAGAGAGAGAGAGAGAGAGAGAGAGAGAGAGAGAGAGAAGAGAGAGAAGAGAGAGAGAGAGAGAGAGAGGAGAGAGAGGAGAAGAGAGAGAGAGAGAGAGAGAGAGAGAGAGAGAATACTGCCTAGAGTCTCAGCTAAGTATTAAATGTAACTCATCCAGTATAATATATGACGACGCTAAATTTGCCCTAATGAACAAAATATATAATGAAATCTTAAACATATATCTAACGTGCCTAAGACTAAGAATTTTACTGGCTAATTTTCTTCTCCATTAAGAAGAAGCGATAATTTTCTTTCATCTTCATCGTTTCTTTCAGTTATTTTGCCATTTATTTCTTTGCGCTAGTTTTCCTTCTCCTTTTCCCGGTCAGTGATGGTTAAAAAGAATGCACATTTTAAATAAATACCCATTAAAAGATGAATAAATTATAACTATGCCATATATAATTCAATATGACACTTAAATTGATGATTAAACGGCTTTCTCTCTCTCTCTCTCTCTCTCTCTCTCTCTCTCTCTCTCTCTCTCTCTCTCTCTCTCTCTCTCTCTCTCTCTCTCTCTCTCTCTCTCTCTCTCTCTCTCTCTCTGTCCATATACCTTTTAAATCACTTTCTTGTATCAACACTCTACCACACCATGAATTCCGACAGTCAACCATTGTGAAGTATAACAAAATGCCTCCACCCACACATTTCTTCCCTCCATTTCCTTCCCCAACCCATTCACAATTCCCTTCCACATCCCTCACCTATCCACACCCTACTTCCACATCCCTCACCTATCCACATATTCCTCTACATCCCTCACCTATCCACAATTTCCTTCCACACCCACACCTATCCACACCCTTCCACATCCGTCACCTACCCACACCCTCCCTCCACATCCCTCACCTATCCACACCCTCCTTCCCCTCAACATCCCCCCTACCTTTCCTTACTAATACCTTAATACTCCCTCATCCCTCACCTATCCACACCCTCTTTCCCCTTAACACGTTCCACCCTACACTCTCCTTCCCTCAATACTTTTCCCGCTCCCTCCCTCCCTCCCTTACCCTGTGCCTGGCCGTGAAGCGTGCGGGTCTGCCTAAGCACCTGTTGTCTTGATTATCCGGCTAATTAGTGGCTGATATCAGGTAAGTCAGGTGAGGCAGGTGTGAGGAGGCAAGGGAGGAGGAGGTGGGAGGTGGGAGGAGGAGGAGGAGGAGATGGAATACAAAGGAATACAAAGGAAGAACAGACAGCAACAGCCCTACTGGGCCAAACGAGGCTGTCTGTGTGACTACTTTCTACCACTATAGTTTCTACGTGTTAGAGGTAAAATAATAGTAAAATTGAAGGCTCCTCCCCACCCACCTCTCCTTCCGGCCGAGGCCGGCAGGAAAAAAAGTGAGAAAAATCACCATGCAGTATACAAAAAACTGCCATGGATTTTATAGGAAAGATTGAAGGAGAGACAGACTCTAAACTAAAGCTAACGCTACAAAAAAAAAAAAGTTTACGAGGGCCGAAGTAATCGAGTTGGGCAGTTGATGCTAAGTATTTATCTAGTTTATTCTTAAATGCTTCAACCGTGTTACTATTAACTACTTGTGCTGGAAGAGAGTTCCATATATTGACAACTCTATTAAAGAAAAAGTGCTTCGCTTCATGTGACCGAAATCGCTTACCAATGATCTTGTATCCATTACTACGAGTAGTGTTTGTCCAATCAATATTCAAATAGTCGTTTATGTTAACATTATCGAAGCCATGGAACATTTTAAACAATTCTATTAAGTCTCCTCGCAATCTACGTTTGGCAAACTGAACAAGTTAAGTGCCTTCAATCGCTCTTCGTATGACTTGAATCGCAAGCGCGGAATAATTTTTGTAACTTTTCTTTGTACTCTCTCCAGTTTGATTATATCTTTATGGAGGATGAGAAGGAGGAGGAGGAGGAGGAGGAGGAAGAGGAGGAGGAGGAGGAGGAGGAGGAAGAGGAGGAGGAGGAGGAGGAGGAGGAGGAGGAAGGAGGGACATAAGATGGAGTCACAATAGTCTGATATGCAGTTATTTATGTTAATTAGTGTGATAATCCTTAGGATAAATGTATTCAAGATGAGGAAAAGGTGTGTGTGTGTGTGTGTGTGTGTGTGTGTGTGTGTGTGTGTGTGTGTGTGTGTGTGTGTGTGTGTGTGTGTGTGTGTGTGTGTGTGTGTGTGTGTGTGTGTGTGTGTGTGTAATAATAATAGTAATAGTAAATTTATTGCCATAATTGTTACATCTATAAATTATATAAACAAACTTATATATACCATGTCTATTAACGGCATGGTCTGTCGAGCCAAGACTCTTTGACAGACGGAAATTTCTAATCTAAATTTGCAGTACACAGGCAACATTATTTTCTAAGAAATTATTTTGAATAGATTATGCAATCAAACTTTACAACTACAGTAAATAAGATTCCAATTATGTAAAAACAAGCACCAAATCTCCAACACATGCATTCTTACAAGCGTTAACTATATAGAACATCCACACTGACTTGTGTATTGACACACACTTACATCGTTCGCCTAACACCCTGTATTCTGACAAGTAAACAAATAACTCTTTATTTTCTTTTTAAATTGAAATAAAATTTTAAATTGTGTGTGTGTGTGCGTGTGCGTGTGCGTGTGCGTGTGTGTGTGTGTGTGTGTGTGTGTGTGTGTGTGTGTGTGTGTGTCTGTGTCTGTGTCTGTGTCTGTGTCTCTGTGTGTGTGTGTGTGTGTGTGTGTGTGTGTGTGTGTGTGTGTGTGTGTGTGTGTGTGTGTGTGTGTGTGTGTGTGTGTGTGTGTATGT
>JACEEZ010016403.1:171374-176374 GCA_016584305.1 Chionoecetes opilio
CTCTCTCTCTCTCTCTCTCTCTCTCTCTCTCTCTCTCTCTCTCTCTCTCTCTCTCAGCATTGCCTCCATCGTCTCCTCTCTTGCCGACACAAATTTATGGGATCATTTTGCCTTTAATATCGTCGATCGAGAGAAAAATGGAATTACAACCGCTTTCTTGGGGTCTGTTAAGTGCGGCAAATGTAGGGTACAGCCAGCGAGAGAGAGAGAGAGAGAGAGAGAGAGAGAGAGAGAGAGAGAGAGAGAGAGAGAGAGAGAGAGAGAGAGAGAGAGAGAGAGAGAGAGAGAGAGAGAGAGAGAGAGAGAGAGAGAGAGAGAGAGAGAGAAGAGAGAGAGAGAGAGAGAGAGAGAGAGAGAGAGAGAGAGAGAGAGAGAGAGAGAGAGAAAAAAAAACCAGATACACACAGACAAACATCCCAAACCCATTTTTATTTCGTGAATAAAAAGTGAAGCGAAAGAATCAATCATATATAATAATATTAACCCCTTCACGCCCAGATCTTTTCTTTACTATAAAGAAATCGTCTGTTGTCGAGCCATAAAATTACGAAAAGTAACTGAATATACCAAATTAGCTACTGTAGATAACAGTGAAGTCGCCACCTACAGTGAAGTCGCCAGGCGCCAAATATTACGAATTATAGCATTACTACTGATTTTTATGTGCCACTGAAGATGTTACACAGTAGTTTATATCATGGTTGTGTAATCTACCCTGTTTCAGCGTTGTTTTATGCTTTTTAGCTGCAAATATAACTGTTGCGCATTTTGCTTCTCACGTTTTTCTTCGCGCGATGACAGACAGTAAACAAGTAGCTTTTCGGGCGGCAGGACACAGACTTGCCAGATCTTTCAAACTTGAATAGAACTTATTTTCACGTTGGCAGAGGAATTTTTATATATCCAAGCATCTTCCGCAGCTAATATATATAGAGACTTGTTTTACTTTACCTCTAATTTCCCTGAATTCCCCAGAGTGGCGACTCAACTGTTGGGTTAAAATACTAGCTGGCGACTTTACTGTAGTAGGTATAGTGAGGTCGCCACTCAGTTTTATTTTTGTACTTTGTTCATTTATAGCCCTAATATGACACAGATGAAGATACAAAATGACACAGACTTTCCAGATAGACCCTTCTAACTTTCCTGAAATCATGGATGTACAAATGTAAGTATTAACGCCACCACACGTCTGTAAGTAACAAAGAAACGTAGAATTGGCGACTTCACTGTTATCTACGGTAGTGGACAAGGATACTAAACAGGTCATATCTATAAACTATTGCTTATATTCACTAAAACTTGTCTATTGGCAGCCAAATTACAATGGAAATTTCGTTCTGGGTCTCAAGGGGTTAAAAACATTCATAAAAAAAATCATAATACAACTTTATGATCTAAAAGCTATATGGACTATTAGTATAACAAAATAGAAAGAACAACAATACAAAAAAATACCAAAAGTCCCTAAAAGAACAAAATAATGCAGCTAAAAAAACTTGAAAAAAACCCTAATCAAAACACATTTTAAAATTTCAGACTTGCATAAAAACAACATAAGATTATTTTTATAGCAACAAGAAAATCCCGGTCATTACAAAGCCTAATCTCCTTCCAGTGTTGTCTAATTAGATGGTTTATTACACCTGGAATTAATGAGCGAGGCGCCCTAATGAAAAAACAACATAAAAAAACACGTTAAGGAAAAATCTAATTATGATATTGCAACGACCACCATCATCACCACCACCACTGCCATCACCACCACCACTGCCACCACTGCTACCACCACCACTGCCATCACTACCACCACTGCCACCACTGCTACCACCACCACTGCCATCACCACCACCACTGCCACCACTGCTACCACCACCACTGCCATTACCACCACCACCATTATCACCACCACCACTGCCATTACCACCACCACTGCCACCACTGCTACCACCACCACTGCCATTACCACCACCACTGCCATTACCACCACCACTGCCACCACTGCTACCACCACCACTGCCATTACCACCACCACTGCCATTACCACCACCACTGCCACCATCATCACCACCCCCACTGCCATCACCACCACTATCATCACCACCACCACTGCCATTACCACCACCACTGCCACCATTGCTACCACCACCACTGTCATTACCACCACCACTGCCATTACCACCACCCCTGCCATCACCACCACCACTGCTACCACCACCACCACCACCACTGCTACCAACACCACCACCACTGCTACCATAATCATCACCACCATTGCTACCACCATCACCCCAACCACTACCACCACCATCACCCCAACCACTACCACCACAATAACCAGCACAACCACTACCATCATCACCACCACCACTGCCATTATCACAATCACTACCATCACCACTGCTACCACAATCACCACCATCACCACCATCACTACCACAATCACCACTACCACTGCTACTACCACAATCACCACCATCACCACCACCATTACCACAATCACCACCACCACTGCTACTACCACAATCACCACTACTACCACCATCATCACCACCACCACTGCCATTACCACCACCACTGCTACCACTACTACCACCACCACCACCATCACTACCACTATCATCACCACCACTACCATTATCATCACTACTACCACCATCACCACTACAATCATCACCACCACCACGAATCCATGCCCATTCTTGCCTATCATTACTGTCTCTTTAATAAATTAATCATAAAAACGTAAAAATGACAAAGAAATAATGGAATATCCTCTTGAAAAAACATGTGACGCAATATTCTCTCCTCCTCTCTCTCTCTCTCTCTCTCTCTCTCTCTCTCTCTCTCTCTCTCTCTCTCTCTCTCTCTCTCTCTCTCTCTCTCTCTCTCTCTCTCTCTCTCTCTCTCTCTCCCCTTGAAAATACTAGTGGGAAGTAATTCTTTTTTATATTATACTGTGTGTATGTGTGTGGGGGGGGGGGGGGTACGAAAATTCGAAGCCCACTTGCAAAGATATTCCAAAATCTGATATGTAAATGAGATACTGAATGCAAGGCAAAAAAAGAATACCGCCCTTTAAACATGGCCACATAGTTTTCCTCTCAAAATTTAAGAGAGAGAGAGAGAGAGAGAGAGAGAGAGAGAGAGAGAGAGAGAGAGAGAAGAGAGAGAGGGAGAGAGAGAGAAGAGAGGAGAGAGAGAGAGAGAGAGAAGAGAGAGAGAGAGAGAGAGAGTAGAAAGAGTTGGAAGAAAACAAAGGAAAGAATGCGGTGTAAAGGAAGTGTGACTTACTCTGAAAATGTACCATAATGCAGAGAGAGAGAGAGAGAGAGAGAGAGAGAGAGAGAGAGAGAGAGAGAGAGAGAGAGAGAGAGAGAGAGAGAGAGAGAGAGAGAGAGAGAGAGGGGGGGGGGGATGGAGAGAGAGAGAGAGAGAGAGAGAGAGGAGAGAGAGAGAGAGAGAGAGAGAAGAGAGAGAGAGAGAGAGAGAGAGAGAGAGAGAGAGAGAGAGAGAGAGAGAAGAGAGAGAGAAAGAGAGAAGAAGAGAGATAAAAAAAAAATAGCAGAGGGATAAAAATAATGAATATAATCATCGTAATACTAACAAGACAACAATAACGATACTAATGAAAATAATAATAATAATAACAACAATAATTGCTAGACATTGGACGCTTCCATATATCCACTATATCCATTTTTTTCTCTTTCTATGACACCTTTAATATTTTCCCATATCCCATTCTTATAACTCACTTTCCTACCACTTAACAATCTCTCCTCTCTCGTTTTCTTCCACACACACACACGGACACGGACACGGACACGGACACGGACACGGACACGGACACGGACACGGACACGGACACGCACACGCACACGCACACACATATACTTTTATCCCCATTTCCTACTGCATGGCTTATTTTCCCTCTTCTCCCAACATATTTTTTTATTCTGCGTCTGTCCTACCCTTTCTTTCTATCCCTTTCTTTGTGTTCTTTATCCCTTTCTTCCCTTGCTTTGTGCTCTCTATCCCTTGCTTTGTGCTCTCTATCCCTTGCTTTGTGCTCTCTATCCCTTGCTTTGTGCTCTCTATCCCTTGATTTGTTCTCTCTATCCCTTTCTTCCCCTGCTTTGTGCTCTCTATCCCTTGATTTGTTCTCTCTATCCCTTTCTTCCCTTGCTTTGTGCTCTCTATCCCTTGCTTTGTGCTCTCTATCCCTTGCTTTGTGCTCTCTATCCCTTGATTTGTTCTCTCTATCCCTTTCTTCCCCTGCTTTGTGCTCTCTATCCCTTGATTTTTCTCTCTATCCCTTTCTTTTCCCTTGCTTTGTGCTCTCTATCCCTTGCTTTGTGCTCTCTATCCCTTGATTTGTGCTCTCTATCCCTTGATTTGTGCTCTATCCCTTGATTTGTGCTCTATCCCTTGCTTTGTGCTCTCTATCCCTTGATTTGTGCTCTCTATCCCTTGCTTTGTGCTCTCTATCTCTTGCTTTGTGCTCTCTATCCCTTGATTTGTGCTCTCTATCCCTTGATTTGTGCTCTCTATCCCTTGCTTTGTGCTCTCTATCCCTTGATTTGTTCTCTCTATCCCTTTCTTCCCTTGCTTTGTGCTCTCTATCCCTTGATTTGTGCTCTCTATCCCTTGATTTGTGCTCTCTATCCTTGATTTGTGCTCTCTATCCCTTGATTTGTGCTCTCTATCCCTTAATTTGTGTCTACTCTATCCCTTCCATTTGTGCTCTCTATCCCTTGATTTGTGCTCTCTATCCCTTGATTTGTGCTCTCTATCCCTTGATTTGTGCTCTCTATCCCTTGATTTGTGCTCTCTATCCCTTCATTTGTGCTCTCTATCCCTTGATTTGTGCTCTCTATCCCTTCATTTGTGCTCTCTATCCCTTCATTTGTGCTCTCTATCCCTTGATTTGTGCTCTCTATCCAGTGGCGTACCCAGAAAATTGAAAACGGGGGGGCCAATATATAAATATATATATA
>JACEEZ010016403.1:183151-197212 GCA_016584305.1 Chionoecetes opilio
GAGAAAAGGGGGGGGGAAAAAGGGGGGGGAAAAAAAATTGGTGACCCCCCACGGGAGGGAAAGGGGGGGAAAAGACCCAGGGTCCAGGCAAAAAAAAAAGGGCGGAAGGGGGGAACGAAAAACATGAAACGAGAACGAGACGAGGACGGAGTGAAGGGAAACAAATAAAAAATTAATATGGACAAAATAGGATAGCAAATATGGACGAGACTGACGAGGGAGAATGAATGACTGAAGTCTGAAGAATGCGAGGACAATGAAGTGAAGAAAAACAATGAGGAACGAGGACAAAGAAGAGGACGAGAATGTAGATGAAAATAAGGTAGGAAGAAACACAAGACATGGAAGAGAATGTGACTAAAATAGGAGGAAGGGAAGAAGAAGAAGAAGAAGGGAAGGACGGGAATATAGATGAAAACAAGGAAGGAAGAAAAACAAGGTAGGAGGGTGTGAATAAAAAATGAGGAAGAAAAAAAATTATATTGAGGAAGAAAATGTGGATAAGACTTAAGGGAAAAAATGCGAGGACAAGGATGTGAAGAAAAAAAGAGGAAAAAATTACTTATGAAAGACCGATATGTTGATGATGTTAAAGAAGACGAGGAAAAAGAAAATGATGACAATGATGATGATGGTAAGGAGGAGGATGAAGAAGACGAGGAGAAAGAGTAGGAAGGATAGAGTATTAGTGATTTCAAGAAAAGAAAGGAGAGAAAACTCGAAAAATAACAAACCATTGAGGATGAAATGGAAGTTTGAAATACTGAAGGGGCTTAAAGGTCAAAAAGGGGGGGGGGGGGTGGTGTGTGTGTTGTGTTGTGTGGTTGTTGTGTGTGTGGGGTTTTGGGGGGGGGGGGGGGGGGGGGAAGGGGGGGGAAGGGGGGGAAGAGGAGGGGAGAGAGGGAGGGGGAAGAGAGGAGAGAGAGAGAAGAGAGAGGAGAGGGAGAGGAGAAAAAAGGGGGGGGGGAGAGAGGAGGGGGAGAGAGGAAAAGGGGGGGAAGGGGAGAAAAGAGGAAAAGGGGAGAGGGGTTTTAAATTTTAAAAAAAAAAAAAAAGAAAGGGCAGAAAGGAAAGTTTTTTTTCTTTTCCCTTTCCCCCAACTTCAAAAACTCTCTTTTTCTTCAGCCTTCCTACTTGAAAAAAGCCTTCTCCTCTTACTCTTCTTCCTTTTCCACCTCCTCCTCCAATCCCCAGAAGAAAATAAATTAAAGAATAAAATAAGTAAAACCTTTTGTCATTTAGGGAACGGTAGGGGCAATGAAGTTGTATAAACAGGTGATGAAGGAGACACGAGCTGAGAAGTGAGTACTATATTCCTAACTAGTTTCGCCTCTACTGGGATTCTTCAGAGGAATACATTTTTGTGTTTTACATTCTAGGGAACATTAAAAAAATGGAAAACAAATATCCTCCCTCAAAACAAGGCTAGGCAACACAAACCGTCCGGCGCCGCGTCCCGATACACTAAGGATGCCACAAAATCCAAAAATTAAAACTTAAAACAACTTTCAAACTCTCAGAGACTTGGGTTTCTTCTTGTTTCGCTTCTGTAATCCTGCCTCGCACAGACAAACACACACACACACACACACACACACACACACACACACACCACCCACACACACACACACACACAAAACAGTGCACACACCCTGAACCGAGCAAAGACGGAATGAAAACAAAGGAATACATATGGACAGCAAACAGTAGCTTTTAGTGATAATAGTAACAGTTTGGATAGCATCGTACAAGGCTTCTCCCCACCCACCTTTATCTATGCGAATGTGACTAGAGACTAAGACGAGAATATAAATAAGTAGAGAATAGACTAAAATAGACTAAATAAATAGGAATAGACTAAAATTAGGAATAAGAAATATGAATAGGCTAAAATTATGAATAAAATAATAAAAAAGGGCTAAAATTAGGAATAAAATAATATGAATAGGCTAAAATTATGAATAAAATAATAGGAATAGGCTAAAATTATGAATAAAATAATAGGAATAGGCTAAAATTATGAATAAAATGATAAGAATTGACTAAAATTATGAATAATATAATAGGAATAGACAAAAAAATCATGTCTGTACCTGAATTAAAAATATGGACACGAATATTTTATGAGGGAATTGCATTAGAGGTAATAACAATGAGCTAAGGGGAAAGGTAACGTTAGTAATAGTATTAGTAATAGTAATAGCAAGTAATGGTAGCTAGGTTTTGCCATGACACTTCTCAACTGAAAGATAAGGGAACAAAAAGTAGATATATACAAAGAAGATACAAATAAATATACAAAGTAATAAATACCAGTTTTCTTAAAATATCATCTACTTGAAATCATCTGTAGGTTATCAGCTAAGTACCGAGGCTGTGAATGTAATCTGGTAATGAAAAACGCTATCATTGAAATACACTTTACTTATAATAATCATGTTAATCTCCGTCCCCTTAACTCTTATGCTATTATCTTTCGTTTCCGTCATGTAACTTAACTCAAACAATCTTGGTGGATATATCGTCAAATCTGTCTGGTATTTCAAAAACATTAAATCAGATTTCCTCTAATCCTACGGTAGTGAAGGGTGATTGACTAAACACTTTCATCTTGCTCTGTGCGATGAATTATGCAATGTAGGGATTTACTTTGTCACTCGTCATAGGTACGCTGTCCATTAAGTGATGTCCCTATGACGGTCAACAGATCTGAGCCTTGGACTAAATGTGGCAATACAACTTTTTACTTTCTCTTCCCCTTTCTATCTCTCCTTCTACATCATTTCCTTTCTACCCTTCTACATCTCTTACTGTCTTTTTTATAGGGACTGGCAGCTAGCGGGGTTTTTGTTATTTTTATGCCCTTGCCAGTCCTTTAAGATGAAAAAACGAAGAAAAAAACTTGTGTAGCGTCTTCATCACGTCTTGTGGTTTTTGATTAGAATTTCTTGATGTCATACTTAATTAAAAACACATCTGCTAATTACTTGCTGGGATAAGAATGAATGGTAGGAGGATGATGAAGAAAACGAAGAGGAGGAGGCTGAGAAACAAGGGAATAGTAGCAGTAGCAGTAGTAGTAGTAAGTAGTAGTAGTAGTAGTAGTAGTAGTAGTAGCAGTAGTATTAGTTGTGATGGTAATAGCAGTTAGAGGAGGAGGAAGAAAAAGGAAAAAGACCTAGGAAACACACACACAACACACACACACACACACACACAACACACACACACACACACACACACACACACACACACACACACACACACACACACACACACACACACACACACACACACACACACACACACACACACACACACACACACACACACACACACACACACACACACACACACACACACACACACACACACACAGTGACACACACACAGTGACACACACACAGTCACACACACATAGTGACACACTCAGTGACACACTCACACACACACACAGTGACACACACACAGTGACACACACACACACACACACACAAAGTGACACACACACACACACACACACACACACACACACACAGTGACACACTCAATGACACACACACACAGTGACACACACACAGTGACACACACAGTGACACACACACACACACACACACACAGTGACACACACACACACACACACACACACAGTGACACACACACAGTGACACACACACACACACACATACACACACATACACACACACACACACACACACACACACAACAAACACAACAACCACACAACACAACACACACACACACACACACACACACACACACACACACACCACATTCTCGAGATCATCATTTGAGTCCGCATTTTTTTTCTTTCTCTCTTTCGGATATTTATTGGTATTCAAATCCTCCTCGACTGCCTTATCGAAAATCTGTAATAATCTGCAGCTTATTTACATGCGTTGCCTCTCAGGGAACGGCGGCACGGGTGGAGGCAGTCACACGTTGTTTTATCTGTATTGCTATATGCTACTACTACTACTATTACTATTTCTACTACAACTACTACTACTACTACTCCTCCTACCATCAGTGTTACTTTAGGTGCGGCAGCAGAAAAGGCTGCCGCCTTTTAGTAGCAGTAGCAGTAGTAGTAGTAGTAGTAGTAGTAGTAGTAGTAGTAGTAGTTGTAGAGTAGTAGTAACAGCAATATAAAGTAGTAATAGCAGCAGTTGCAGTAGTAAGAGTTCGTAGTAGTAGTAGTAGTAGTAGTAGTAGTTAGTTAGTAGTAGTAGTAGTAAAAGTAGTAGTAAAAGTAGTAGTAGTAGTAGTAGTAATAGTAGTAGTAACAGCAATTCTTAATCACTACTACTTCGACTACCTACTATTGCTAAATTCTAGAACTATTACTTTCAATTCGTTTACTACTACTACTACTACTACTACCACTCCTCCTCTTCCTATTACCACAACTTTACCGAACTACCATTACTACCACGCTTAAAGTGAAGAAAAAAGTCAGGCAAGTATAGAGGAAGAACAGCAGCCTGTAAATCACACTTGGGCCACACAACTGTTGACGGGCCAATCTCGCCACCAAATATCTGAAACTGCCAGGGAGGATTCTGCTGACGGAGAAATGAAGAGGAAAATCGACGAGGAAAGGAAAATGAGGTTGGCGAAGAGAGGGAAGGAGAAACTACGTAAACAAAATATCTTCATTCTTTACTTTTAACTAATTCTCATAACTATAATTTACAACTAGTTTCTCTCATCATTAAAAAAGTAACAAAATAGTCACTTGAAGTAAGAAATGAAGAGGATAATCGATGAGGAAAAGAAAATGAGGTGGGCGAAGAGGAGAAGAAAAAAATAGAGTAAACTAATATTCCCTTTTTTTCTCATAACTCTGATTGGTCTGATTGATTTTATTTTTATTTCGTTATTTAAAAAGAAGAAAATCTGCATCAATTGTACGGAGAAATGAAGAGGAAACACGAGGCATAGAACAGGAGGTGGACGAGGAGGAGAAAAAAAAAAGTAAAAAAAAAATCTTACAGGTCTTATAACTTGTTTCTTTCTTTCGAATTATAAACAAGTAAAAATATAGTCACTTGTATTGAGAAATGAATGAGGAGGAAAATCGATGAGGAAAATAAAATGAGGTGGGATAAGAGGAGAAAAAATAGAGATAAATAGTCTTCCTTCTTTTCTGATAGCTTTTTTTTTGTCTCTCATTAATTAAAAAGTAGAAAATCATCCTCAATTGTACGGAAAATGAAGAGGACAATCGATGAGGAAAAGAAAAGGAGGTGGGTGAAGAGGAGAACAAAATCAGGAATAATTATCTGCCTTCTTTTTTGTCTCTCTCATCATTTAAAAAGAAGAAAAATTGTTACTTGTACACGGAGAAATGAAGAGAAAAAAGGAACAAAATATAAGGAGGGTGAAGGAGAAAACAAAAATCTTCCTTCTTTATTATCTTTTTTTGTCTCTTTTCTTTCTCTCTAATAAGTTTCTATACATTAAAAGGTAAAAAATCACCATCAATGTATTTTCTAACTATTTCTCCCTCCCATTTTTAACATTCGTAAGAGGAGAGAAAATAATAAAAAAGGCCTCCTCTTTCTTCTCTCATAACTTCTTTATCTCTTTCTAATCCAATAACACTACAAAAATCACCATCACAAGTGTTTTCTATCTGTTTCTCCCGCCTCACTTTTTTTTTACATTCGGAATAAGAGAGAAAAACAGAAATCATCCTCCTTTCTCATAACTAGTTTCTCTCAGGTCATTAAAAAGGTAAAAAAGTCACCATCACATGTATTTTCTAGTTGTTTTTCTCGCCCAATTTCCCATCTCACAGTATTAGCATTCATGGCCGGGCAGGATATTCAGGCAAAACATGTACTAGCCCTGTCTGGTACGCGGCGCCTGGCTCCTGAACAGCCACACACAACACCACAGGAATTCATGCAATGCCCGCCCGCGAGTCTCAACGGCGAGCACAAACATTGAATTTTTAAAGATTTCTACCAAAGGAATTATTTATATATATTTTCTGGGTATTCTAACTATTCTTTTTATATTTCAAGATTAGGGATTTATGTTTATTTCCTCTGGGGATTGTTTTAGCTATATTTCAAGATTAGGGATTTATGTATATTTCTTATAGGTATTCTTTTTATATTTCCAGATAAGGAATTTCTGTATATTTCTTCGGGGATTTAAAAAAAATTCCAAGTAAGGAATCTCAACATTCTTCGTATGGGAATTTTTGTATATTTCTGACTAAGGGATTAATGTACATTTATTAGGATTTATGTAGGTATACCGCCAGATAAAGTATTCATGTATATATCAAGTAAGAGGATTTCAGCCTAAAAAATAAATTGGGTAATGGGATTTTTGGGTAATTCTTTTTGTTTGTTTGTTCGATATGGAGTTAAAAAAAAATGTAAATCAATCTGGAAATCATGCATTTGGTTCACGGGTTTTATTGTTTCGAGTTTCTGCCGCGTTTGTTTTATTCACGTTGGCTTTGCTTTGTTATTTACATGGAAATGGGAGAGAAGAGTGACTTCCATGCATGACAAGTGGCCGTAAAACCTCGTCCACCTCTATGAGTGACGCACCAACAGAGTTAATAATAATAAAAGTAAATAGTGATAGTACAATGCTCATGAGGAATACGAAAATATAGGAAAATACGAAACATGAAAACAAGAATAAGAACATGAGAATGAGAAGAGGAAGAGGAGGAAGAGGATGGAAATTGGTTGGAGGAAGAGAAGGAGGAAGAGAAAAAATAAATAATTGTTGAAATTTACAGGAAGAGAAGGAGAAGGATATTAAGAGAGAAGAAATAGAAAGAGAATATGAATGGAAATTACCAAAATGAATAAGCAATGACACTAAAACAGAAAATTTAAGAAATAATTAGGATAAAATATAAAACAAAGCATTTAGGAGGAAGAAAGAAGAGGAGGAGGACGAGGACGAGGAGGGGAGGAGGCGGAGGAGGAGGAGGAGGAGGAGGAGGAGGAGGAGGAGGGGGAGGAGGAGGAGGAGGAGGAGGTATAAATGAGTGTAGTACTAATAATAGTAATAGTGATGTTAGTAATGGCAGTAACTATCACACTATCATTATAATCACCATCATTATTATCAATATTAATATCATTAGTCATTATTACTTGAGTCTAATAATTAATAGTAATGATTATTCATCATTATTTATTAAGGGAAGGGAAGGGAATAATACTATAAATTATTGGAAGAGACGGAGGATATATTATGAAGGTCATGTATGTTCAAGGATTAAAATATAAAAGGTAGATATATATACATCATAGAGTAGATGGTTTACCTGTGTGTGTGTGTGCGTGTGTGCGTGTGCGTGTGCGTGTGCGTGTGCGTGTGCGTGTATATGTGTGTGCGCGCCAATAACATTACCAGGCCACAATATCCCTGAGAAACAGCATTAACACCATCTTATTATCATTGCAACTAATAATAACAGCAAGAATAATAATATAACCATCATCATTGTTATTAAATTTTAATTATTTTGACATCAAGTTGATGTCATTCCCTTCCATTAGAACATATCAAAGTTCACATATGGCACACACACACACACACACACACACACACACACACCACACACACACACACACACACACACACACACACAACACATACACATCACACACACACACACACACACACACACACACACACACACACACACACACACACATGGGGGAGGGGGGGTTATGTGTGTAATATTTCTACAAGTATTAACCTGACCTGAGGATATTGTGCTATAGAGCGAGGGAGGGAGGGAGGGAGGGAGAGAGAGAGGAAGGGAAGGAGGGGCAGGGGAGGTAAGAGGAAGGGAGGAGAGAAGGGGGGAGAGAAGGGGGGAGGGAGGGGATAGGGGTATGAATTCTCTCTGATCGTCGATATTAAACCTGTCGAGAGAATATTAAATATGAAAAAGATTTGCATACTAATGTAGCGTTTCAATATGTATGATAAATGAGGTGATGACTATAATGATAATGATGAAAACGGTGACGAATACCAAAATAATTAGAAAATTTAGATATTCAGCTAATTTTGTACTAAGAATCAGCAGTTTGTTGAAGAAAATTTAGATATACAGCTAATTTTGTACTAAGAATCAGCAGTTTGTTGAAGAAAATTTAGATATACAGCTAATTTTGTACAAAGAATCAGCTGTTTGTTGAAGAAAATTTAGATATACAGCTAATTTTGTACAAAGAATCAGCTGTTTGTTGAAGAAAATTTAGATATACAGCTAATTTTGTACAAAGAATCAGCTGTTTGTTGAAGAAAATTTAGATATACAGTAATTTTGTACAAAGAAATCAGCTGTTTTTTGAAGAAAATTTAGATATACAGCTAATTTTGTACAAAGAATCAGCTGTTTGTTGAAGAAAATTTAGATATACAGCTAATTTTGTACTAAGAATCAGCAGTTTGTGTGAAGGTTTTAAATGTTTCTTTTGTTATAGTTAGTCTTTTTACTGTTCCTCTTTTTTTCTTAAGTATTACCATTCGATCTTCTCTTTTTACTCTTCTTATGTACTCACGTATTTCTCTGTCACCACCACAGACTCCATTCCTCCTTTAACACGTAGTTAGCAGCGGTGGTGATGGGATCGGTGATGGAGGTAAGGGGTAGTAATGGGGGGGTAGGGGGGGCGGTAATAGAAGGGGGGGCGATGATGGAAGGGGCGGCGGCAAAACGCAACTCAAAATGACCACCGAAATCCTCGAGTGAACGAAAACACGACGGGACGGACACAAAACTAATAAAGAATATATCCTCCACTAATCCCTCTCTCTCCTCTTCTCTCTCTCTCTCTCTCTCTCTCTCTCTCTCTCTCTCTCTCTTTCCTCTCTCTCTTGCTGCCGCGTCACACGAACCTAATTGCAGACAACAGAGAGAGAGAGAGAAAGAGAAAGAGAAAGAGAAAGAGAAAAGAAAGAGAAAGAGGAAAGAGAAAGAGAAAGAGAAAGAGAAAGAGAGCGAAGAGAAGAGAAAGAGAAAGAGAAAGAGGAGAAGAGAGAGAGAGCGAGAGAGAGAGAGAGAGAGAGAGAGAGAGAGAGAGAGAGAGAGAGAGAGAGAGAGAGCGAGAGCGAGAGCGAGAGCGAGAGCGAGAGCGAGAGCAGAGCGAGAGCGCGAGAGCGAGAGCGAGAAGCGAGAGACGAGAGAGAGAGCGAGAGGAGAGAGGAGAGGGAGAGGGAGAGAGGAGAGGAGAGGAGAGGGAGAGGGAGAGGAGAGAGGGAGAGGGAGAGGGAGAGGGAGAGGAGAGAGGGAGAGGGAGAGGGAGAGGAGAGAGGGAGAGGGAGAGGGAGAGGAGAGCGAGAGCGAGAGCGAGAGAGCGAGAGCGGAGAGCGAGAGGGGAGCGAGAGCGAGAGGAGCGAGAGCGAGAGGAGAGCGAGAGCGAGAGGACGAGAGAGAGAGAGAGAGAGAGAGAGAGAGAGAGAAATAAAAAAAGATAAAACAGAGGCAGATAAACAAGCAGACGGACCAAAACAGATTCCTCATAAAAAGACAAGTACAACAGAAACAAGTACCTTTCTTCATCAATGTCAGTACTTACATACTTAAAACTTTACCCATCACGAAATAAATACACGACAAAACGCAACAAAACGCAAAAAGGAAAAAACCAAAACAAGAATTAGCTCAGCAAAAATCCCGAGCCAAGACCAGGACCCAGCGAATGACTTTTAAAGGTGAGCTGAAAACACGGACCTCGCAGTCATAAAGGGAAGGGGAAGAGTGGGCTGTAAAAGGAATAGGAAGAGTGGGCTGTAAAGGAAAGGGGAAAAGTGGAGGTATAAAGGGAAGGGGAAAAGTGGGCTATAAAGGGAAGGGGAAAAGTGGGGGTATAAAGGGAAGGGGAAGAGTGGGTTATAAAGGGAAGGGGAAAAGTGGGCTGTAAAGGGACAGGACGAAAAAGTGGATTTGAGGGAAGAGCAGACGTGGGCTATAAAAGTGGAAGGGGAAAAGTAGCGAAGTTGACGGAAAAGGCAAAAAGTTGGTATTAAGGGAAGGGGAAAAGTGGGGTGTTAGGGAAGGGAAAAAGGATGGTATTAAGGGAAGGGGAAAGGTGGGGTGTTAAAGGAAAGGGAAAGTGGGGTGTATGAGGAAAGGGAAAGGTGGGGTGATTGAGGGAAGGGGAAAAGTGGGTTTGAGGGAAGGGAAAAGTGGGGGTTGAGGGAAGGGGAAAAGTGGGTGTTGAGGGAAGGGGAAAAGTGGGGTGTGAGGGAAGGGAAAAGTGGGGTATTAAGGGAAGGGGAAAAGTGGGTATAAGGGAAGGGGAAAGGTGGGGTGTTGAGGAAAGGGGAAAAGTGGGGTGTTGAGGAAAGGGGAAGGTGGGTGTGAGGGAAGGGGAAAAGTGGGGGTGTTGAGGGAAGGGGAAAAGTGGGGTAGTTAGAGGGAAGGGGAAAAGGTGGGGTGTTGAGGGAAGGGGAAAAGTGGGGTGTTGAGGGAAGGGGAAAGTGGGGTGTTGAGGGAAGGGGAAAAGTGGGGTGTTGAGGGAAGGGGAAAGTGGGGTGTTGAGGGAAGGGGAAAAGTGGGTGTTGAGGGAAGGGGAAAAGTGGGGTGTTGAGGGAAGGGGAAAAGTGGGGTATTAAGGGAAGGGGAAAAGTGGGGTGGTGAGGGAAGGGGAAAAGTGGGGTATTAAGGGAAGGGGAAAGGTGGGGTTAAGGAAGGAGTGGGGTGTGAGGGAGGGGGAATAGTGGGCTATAAAGGGAAGGGGAAAAGCTTGGGGGCAAGGGAAGGGGAAAAATGGAGTGTAAAGGGAAGGGGAAAAGTGGGTTATAAAGGGAAGGGGAAGAGTGGGTTATAAAGGGAAGGGGAAAGGTGGGGTGTAAAGGGAAGGGGAAAAGCGGGGTGTAAAGGGGGAGTGTGATCAGGAGTTTTGGCGACGCAACCTTCATTCTGGCCGCTGTGACCTTCGCCTTGAGAGCAGCTATTGGGTGAAGACAACACGGAGGGAGGGAAGGGGTGGGGGTAGGGATTAGGTGGAGGAGGAGGAGGGAGGCAAAGGTGAGGTAGGGTGGTATGGGTGAGGTAGAGGGCAGGGGTGAGTTTGAGGCAGAGGTGAGGTAGGGAGGAGGCAGGGGTGGGGTAGAAGGGGGCAGGGATTAGGTGGATGAAGGTAAGATAGGGGTGAGTAGGATAAAGACAGTGGTGGTGGGTTGAAGGGAGGCAGGGTATAAACAGGGTAATTAGCAGGGTGTAAGCAGGGTAGGTGGCAGGGTGTAGACAGGGTAGGTGGCAGGGTGTAAGCAGGGTCTGTGGCAGGGTGTAAACAGGGTATGTGGCAGGGTGTAGACAGGGTAGGTGGCAGGGTGCAAGCATGGTAAGTGGCAGGGTGTAAGCAGGGTATAAGCAGGGTAGTTGACAGGATATAAGCAGGTAAGATGGCAGGGCGTATGCGGGAGTAGGCAGGGTAAAAGGCAGGGTGTAGGCACGGTAGATGGCAGAGGGTAAGCAGGGTATAGCAGGGTGTAAAAAGCAGGGTAGGAGGCAGGGCTTCGGTAAGGTAGGTAGTGTCATCCTTGCCTCTCTGAATGCCGCTGACGCAATCTTCCTCACGTTGAATAACACACGAACACTCCGCCTAGTTTAACTCCTACTAAATAAAGGGAAAAATACATAGACACGTGTCCTAAATCCTCCTGTTGCTGTTTCCCTTCATGCCTCGCCTTCCTCTGCCTTGTTACCTGCCTGTTACCTGTTACCTGTTACCTCCCTCTGCCCTGTTACCTGTCTGTTATCTGTTATTTGTTACCTCCCTCTGCCCTCCATGCTACGTCTCCCTCCGCCCCGTTACCTCATCTAAATTTCCTACGACAACTGTACCTCAAAATTTAATAACGATCAATATTTCAAGACCCTAAAACTACACCATGTTAGTCATAAATTCACTTAAAATTGATGAGTGTAACATGTATCGTAAATACGTTTACCAGCATTGCTCTGTGAAGTCTATATATATATATATATATATTATCTATCTATCTATCCACCTATCTATCTGTCAATCTATCTATCTATCTATCTATCCATGCATAAAATATACATATCAGCTCGGTTCACTTAAATATTGTCGCCTCTAATACTGTTGCTTGTTTCTCTTTTGCGTTTATGTAATTTGGTCCACGAATTAAAAAAATTGCTGTACACTCGCGGGGAAAAAAGGCTTAGTTGGCGTCTATCTGATTACCTTCCTACCTATCCTTGCACCACCTTTACAACGCAACTCACTGTCATTTCACATTATTATTATTATCATTTCTCGTATTTCTCGTATTTCTCGTCCACGTGATATTTCATTGCTGTTTCCTCCCTTCACTTTATTTCTTTTATCCATTTCTGTTTCCTTCTTCATTTCCTTTCCTATCTTCTCCTTCCTCTCAACTTTCCCACCTTTTTAACAATGCTCTTGTCTCCGTTTCCCTTCCTTTCTTTTCTTCCTCCTTCCATTACCTGTGTGCATCTCTCTCTCTCTCTCTCTCTCTCTCTCTCTCTCTCTCTCTCTCTCTCTCTCTCTCTCTCTCTCTCTCTCTCTCTCTCTCTCTCTCTCTCTCTCTCTCTCTCCTGTTCACTAAACCATGACAGGTGAGAGAGACCAGGTGTAAAAGGCACACACACACACACACGCACACGCACACGCACACGCACACGCACACGCACACACGCACACGCACACGCACACGCACACGCACACGCCACAAACACACGCACACACATACACACACGCACACACACACACACACACACACACACACACACACACACACACACACACACACACACCGACAGACACACACACACACACCGACAGACACACACACACAAACACGTTACTTGAAGGAAGATCAAAACTACTTCAATATACCTAAGTTATTTTTTCTCTCTCTCTCTTTCTTTCTTGACGTGATGAGATGCAGAGGAAATCCATCACAATGAAACTAAACAATACATTAATAATGATGCGAGTGTTTGCTGTCAAAGGAAACCAAAGATGTACGACGGAAAAGCTACCAAGAAAAATAGGAAACTAATAACACTAACAATAATGATAACAATAATGATAATATAATGATAATAGTAACAATGATAATAGCTTTCCTTCCTTTGTTTAGCATATTAATTTCACTTTGTTGTTGCTCCTTTTTATTAATTAATACTTGAACCTCTCTCTCTCTCTCTCTCTCTCTCTCTCTCTCTCTCTCTCTCTCTCTCTCTCTCTCTCTCTCTCTCTCTCTCTCTCTCTCTCTCTCTCTCTCTCTCTCTCTCGCTCTCGCTCTCGCTCTCTCTCTCATTTATAATTAGGAATAGGAAATGGGGAGGAAACAAATGATTGAGAGAGAGATGGCAGATGGAATTTAATATTGATAAGTGTAGCGTAATGAATGTTGGTAGGAAAAATCCTGGTAATAGATACACTATACGCCATGTATCGCTGTAAATATCAGAGGGTGAGAAAGATCTGGGAGTGCGGGTAAGCTCAGGCCTCCGTCCTAGGAATCAATGTATTGAGGCTAGAAATCGAGCCAACAGGGTGTTAGGATTTATTACCAGGAGTGTTAAAAGTAAAAGTGCTGAGGTTATTCGAAAGCTTTATTTGGCTCTAGTCAGACCTCACCTAGACTATGCGGTTCAGTTTTGGTCTCCTTATTACATGATGGATATTGCCTTGTTAGAATCAATGCAGAGAAAGATGACCATAATGATTCATGAGATGCGTAACTTTAGTTATAAGAGATTGAAACTATTAAATTTACACTCACTCGAGAGGCGTGGAGTAAGGGGCGATCTGATAGAAGTTTTTAAGTGGATAAAGGGATATAATATAGGCGATGTAGGAAAAGTTCTTACAGCTAGTAAGCAGGGTAGAACAAGAAGTAACGGATTCAAGCTGGAAAAGCGTAGATTTAAAAAGAAAATAGGGAGAAGCTGGTTCACAAATAGGGTGGTGAAAGATTGGAATGGACTCAGTAGTCAGGTGGTAAATGCGGAGTCTATTGGGGTCTTTAATTAAAAAAGGG
>JACEEZ010016403.1:200339-210339 GCA_016584305.1 Chionoecetes opilio
TTGCATCGATATTAAGTTGTGTGGGACAACTTTAACATTGGCCATCTAATTTATGGACAGACGACAAACCTCTCACGTTTGAATATGTCGCTTCTCGTCTTTATCATACAATAGTAATGGAATCCCTAAACATCGAACCCCAAACCAACAAACGAGGTTTTAAACGTGATGTGTTTTGTCATATTCCGCTTGAACCGTTATTTTCTTTTTTGAACTTTTAAACTATTCGATCCTAGGAAAATTCAACCCTTTTTTGAACCCTCATATTTGGATTACAACCTTAGATCTTTCTTATATACGAATTACATTTTTATTTGAACATATGCACACTATTTTATTATTATTTATCTCTTATTTGAAACGTGTTAAAATCCTGTCCTGGAGCTCAAAATCTTCACCTGAACCTTTCAAACTTCCCTCTAAGTTTCTGAACCATTAACTGAACGTTTAAACTCTCATTTCATCTCTCAAAGTGACATGTGAACTACCTATTTGGGTTTGTTTTGATAGAGGCGAAGGAAGAGATAAGGACAGCGGAGGAGGCAGAATTAATGAAGAGAGTTAGTGGGAAAAGATATGAAACGAGATAAGTAGAAGGAAGGTGGTCGAGGAAGAAGAGAGAAGATAGTGACTGAGTGGGTAAAGGAAGGAAGAATAGAGAAGACAAGAGGTAAGAGAGAGATAGAGATAGAGGGAGAGAGAGAGAGAGAAAGGGAGTTAATAAAAAATTGAAGAGGGAAAACAACAGCTGAATAAGATGCGAGGGAACATATGGAGAACAAATAAGAAAGAACAACTTGTTGACTGAAAATAACAGGAAAAGTTATGGGGAGACAAATAAACGATAAATAAAGAAAATAATGATTATTAGGTGTAGGAGAAGGAAGCACGTTATTAGAAGGATAAGGAATGTGGAGGGTGATAAGCCGGAAGAGGATGGGGAGGAGGAATAGGAGAGAGTAAGATAACGTGTATGAATGAATGGGTGGCAATAGTGAAATGGTGAAGGACATTAGAGAGGGATAGAATAAAGGTAAGAGGTAAAAAAATGATAGTTGAGGAAGGTCCTTTCTCATCGTGCCCTCCCGTTCTTCCAATAACATTTCCCCTCCTTCCCTCCCTTCTCTCTACTTCCCCGAATCCTGCCTTCCCTATCTTCCCTTCCCCTCGTATGCCTCTCTCCGCCAATATAACAAAAGAGGGGGTGATCCGGCCTCTGTTGATAATATCAGGCAATCGGCGTGCTTGAAGCCAGTCATCGATCCTTAACGGAGGAGGAGGAGAACTTCGGGAAGTTAATGTTGTTTTGAGATCAAATTGTTTGTTTGGGGGAAGACGACCGAGAGAGAGAGAGAGAGAGAGAGAGAGAGAGAGAGAGAGAGAGAGAGAGAGAGAGAGAGAGAGAGAGAGAGAGAGAGAGAGAGAGAGAGAGAGAGAGAGAGAGAGAGAGAGAGAGAGAGAGAGAGAGAGAGAGAGAGAGAGAGAGAGAGAGTGTTATCTCTCAAGTCGGTGACTCGGTGTAGTCAAGTGTGACTACACCGAGCAGCTACGTGCCCAGGCCAACATAACAGATTCCGTGACCCTTGTTAGCGAGGAGAAAGACACCCTCCCAACAGCTACGACTCGTCGCTCAAGAGAGTGAGGAGAGGAGCTACCGGGAAGGCCTGGAAGGAGCACAGCTCATCTCTCTCGTCGAAAAGCTCACGGAGGAAGCTTCTCGGTCAAACGCCATTATCAGGTCCATCGAGGAAGACCGGGACCTGATAATACAAAACAGGGAGGTGTTTGCCTCAGCACTCAGACTTGCTGACAGACTAAAAGCCTCCAAGCAGCGCCAGGCAGAAATAAAAACATGTTCCCAAGCTGTCAGTGCTTTCTCAGAAACCATTGACGAGCACTGGGAGGAAGTCTGCCAAAGATCTGAGTCCTGGAAGAAGTGGTGGAGTTCTGGGAGACCAAGGAAGCTAAGGTTCACGGCAAGGCCTGACGCCTATCCCCACCTCCTTGAAGATCACCCGCCACCCACCGTCGCCCCCACCGCTACAACAGCGACTGACCCCCTACCTGAACCCCCCACCACTGCTCCCCCCACAACAGCGGGGACTGACCCCGCCCCTGCACCCTCCACCACTGCTCCCCTCACATCAGCAGTGACCGACCCCCCACCTGCACCCCCCACCACAACTGTCTCCACTGCGACCACCACCTCACAAGGTGACGCTGACGTAACCAGCGCCGCCAGGGCGCGTACTGGTGCCAGGCAGGACCGAGGTACTAGCCCCGCGCGAACACCACCCTCCGCCGCCCCGGGCACCACCGCCTCCGGTGGAAATAAAAGAAAAAAGGGGAAAAATAAGAGAAGTGTGAGGTCGCGAGAAGTGAGCGAGGACAGGCGACCCAGGAGCCACCAAGGCGCCAGCCAGCCACGGAGACAGGCCCCAGAAAAAGAGTGCAATTACTGCGCACGTAAAGGGCACACAGCTGTGACCTGCTACGCCCGAAACGCCGACCAGCGCCAGGAGCGGCTCTTCAGGCAAATTCTTGCGGAGGGAAGGTATTCGGCAGCCCCTGTCCCCGCACTACCACCTCAGCCAAGCCCGCCCCAGCACCCACCACAGCCCAGCCCACTCTTGTCGCAGCTTGGTGCCTGGGGTCGTAGCCAGGGCCGGCAGTGGAGCCCCCCCCCCCCCCCCCCCCATCGATATCCTCAGCCGGGCCCATTAAAATTATATCACCCCGGACACCAGGCCCCTCACGCTCTCCCCCTTCCATCATGGTACGGCCAGAGCGTCCAAGCCATACATTAAAGATCCTCTCCGCCAATGTCCGTGGTCTCCGAACGAACATCGGAGACCTGACCCACAACTGTTTACTACGACATAGTGCTGACGTAGTTGTGGTGACGGAGACCTGGCTCAACAACGAGGTGGAGCCGACGTTCGGAAAGATACGTGGCTACACCCAATGGAGCAAGAGGGACCGCCCTGAGCGAGCAGGTGGTGGTGTGACTGTCTGCTTCAAGGAAGGAGTGCAAGCCCAGCACCTCGATGTGGTCCCGCCTTCCCATATGGAGGTGATGTTCTTCCGGGTAGTGCTGGCTGACCGATCAGCTATCCTGCTGTGCCCCATATATCGCCCGCCACGTCAGGGACCCGCCTCGCTCCAGTACCTCACAGGGGCCCTGGACGACCTGATGTTAGAGCACCGCTGCAGGCACGTCTTGGTGATGGGCGACCTCAACCACCACCTGGAACATCATGTCTATGAGAGCCTCCTCACTGTGCAGGGCTTGACGGACCACGTGACCTTCCCTACACACGAGCGGGGGGATGGGGGGGGGACACTGGTCCCTGTCATCTCTGACCTCCAGGAAGACACTCTCTGCTGTCACCAGCTGGGATTAGTGGGCAGCTCTGACCACCAAGCTGTCTTAACACAGATAGATATAGGCTTGGCTCGGGACGATGCCACCTCCCGTACTGTCTGGTTGTGGGATAAGGCGGACTGGGCCTCCTTGTGCCATGACCTGAGTCACACGGCGTGGGGTACTTTGCTGCGGGACGGGGCGGATAATATGTCGCGAGCCCTTACTTCCCACCTCCTGGCCCTTCAGAGACGCCATGTGCCACACCGCGACTACACCACCAAGCCCACGGATCAGCCATGGTTTGCCTACCGTTGCCGTGTTGCTGCCGAGGCCAAGTACTCAGCGTGGCTCCGCTTCAAGCGGAACCCGACTCGGCGCAACAAGGACCTGCACCGGGCGGCCTGCAGGAGGATGGTGGTGTCCAGCAAATGGGCCATACAAAAGTGGGAGGAGGATTTGCGCCACAAACTACGAGGCCCAGGCGTGGGAAACAAGACTTGGTGGTCCCTGGTTTAGGAAAAACAGGGAATCAGCCGCCAAGATTCAATTCCTCCTCTCACCAAGCAGGACGGAACAGCGGCTGGGTCGCCAGCAGCAAGGAGAAGGCTCAGCTGCTGCTAATCTCTTCTCTGCAAAGATGAAGGTGGAGGCCCCCCGGCAGCCCCCGCCTCGTCTGGAGCAGCAGTGTGAAGAGACAGTCCACAAGGTAGAGGTGACGCAGGCGCAGGTCGAGCACATCCTGCGAGGGCTCGACACCAAAACAGCCACTGGCCCTGATGACGTCAGCCCGCAATTGTTAAAAATGTGCGCCCGGGAGCTGTCTGTCCCTCTTACCACAGTCTTCATTGCTTGCCTGCAGGAAACCATCTGGCCTTCAGCGTGGAAGGAGGTTCGAGTGGTTCCTGTTCACAAAAGGAGTTCCAGATCTGACCCCAAAAACTACAGGCCCATCTCCTTGCTGTCTGTGGTGGGGAAAGTGTTCGAGAGGATCGTGGCAGAGGTAATCTGTCGTCACCTCAGCGACAACTACCTCCTCTCGGACCAACAGTTTGGGTTCAGACCTGGACGGTCCACCTCTGACCTGCTGATGCTCCTTACCCGAAACTGGCAGGACGCCCTGGATGACGGCCAGGACACTGTCGTGGTGGCCCTTGACATAGCGGGTGCCTTTGACAGGGTGTAGCACAGAGGCCTTCTCGAAAAACTGCGAGCAAAAGGCATCCAGGGTGACCTCCTGCTGCTCTTGGGGAACTACCTTTTTTTTTTTTTTTTTTTTACATCACAAGGAACCGGCCATGGGCACAACAAAAATGGGTAACACAAAGCCCGCTTAGTTGCCAGTCCCTATAAAGAAGACACTAAGAGAATAAAAAAAAAAAAAGAGGGGTGGGCCAATTTAGTTCGGGAGGTGTCTTGTTACTCTTCTTTTGAAAAGATTTAAGTCATAGGAAAGTGGAAAAATAGAAACAGGAAGAGAGTTCCAGAGTTTACCAGTGAAAGGGATGAAAGAGTAAAGATACTGATTAACTCTTGCATTAGGAAGATGGACAGAATAGGGATGAGAATGAGTAGAAATTCTTGTGCAGTGAGGCCGCGGGAGTGGGGGAGGCATGCAGTTAGCAAGTTCAGAAGAGCAGTGATCATGAAAATAACGGTAGTAGAAAGCAAGAGAAGCAACACTGCGGCGGTGATTTAAAGATTGAAGACAGTCAGTCAGAGGAGAGGAGTTGATGAGACGAAAAGCTTTTGACTCAACCCTGTTTAGGAGAGCTGTATTAGTGGATCCTCCCCAAACATGTGAGACATACTCCATACATGGGCGGATAAGGCCCCTGTAGAGAGCAAGCAATTGGGAGGGAGAAAAAAAAGGACGCAGACGTCACAGCACACCTAACTTCTTAGAAGCTGTTTTAGCAAGAGATGAGATGTGAGATTTCCAGTTCAGATTTTTAGTAAAGGATAGTCCTAGAATGTTCATTGTAGAAGAAGGAGACAGTTAAGTGTCATTGAAGAAGAGGGGATAGTTATCTGGTAGGTTTTGTCGAGTAGAAATGTGAAGAAATTGGGTTTTTGAGGCATTGAACAAAACAAGGTTTGTTTTGCCCCAATCAGAAATTATAGAGAGATCAGATGTTAGGCGCTCGGTGGCATCTCTCCCGTGAATCTCTTAGTTCCTGTTGAGTTGGACGTCTAATAAACGACGTTGAAAAAAAGCGGGTAGAATCATCAGCGTAGGAGTGGATAGGGCTTTGAGTTAGACTTAGATCAATCAATCATCATTGGGGGCAATACGCCGGGGGCGCGTCGCCTCGCCCACCCTACGACGCCACTCCCGAGGGTCCCACGCGCGAGTTTCCCATGCATGCTCCTTTCCCATACAAAGCAGCTCTCGACAAGAACATCAACTTGCCCCAGCCACGAGCCTTGTGAGCGCCCCCCTTGGCCTCCTCCACGCCGGATTGTCTCTTACAGATACAACCCGATGGGAAGGATCGGTTTCAGGGTAGCGTGCCACATCCCCATATAGCCGAAGTTGGCGCTGACGGACAATGCAAGTATGGGCCCCTCGATTCAGTCTCACGGTGCAATCGCTGTTTTGACACGTAATATCCCAGGGATACCCCATGATTCTGCGAAGCCACTTATTACCAAAGGCATTGATTCGTCTCTTCAAGTCACTATTTAGTGTCCATGTCTCACAACTATAGAGTAAGACGGGGATCGCAGCGATTTGAAGATCCGGATCTTTGTCCTCCTGCACAGGTACCGACAACGCCAAATACTCCCGCTGAGCGAGTCCATAACACCGTGGCTATGCCAATCCGCCGTAAGACTTCTTGACGTGACCCTGGCGTCATTTTTGGACTGCGCTACTAAGGTATGAAAAACTTTCCAAGATCTCAATGTCCTCGCCACACGCTGAACAGACTGTACTGCTTCATCTATAGTCTCCAATACCTGCCCTTGGTCTTGAGCCAGGAGACCTCAATCCCAAAGGCTTTGCCTCCTCGTGCGCGCCTCGAGAGCCATCACCAGACCTCCAGCGACTCAGCAAAGATTACTGCATCATCGGCAAAAACAAGATCAGTGATCTTGGTGTTGCCAACGGATGCTCCAAAATCCTTTGATCTACACCTTGCCCAATACCCAGTCCATACAAGCGTTGAAAAGTGATGAGGCAAGGACCACCCTTGCCTCACTCCGGGTATTCACAGGAAAGAAGCCGGATACCCCTGCCCCACACTTCACAGCACTCTCAGTCCAGAATACAGACCAGTTATCAAACCAATAGTCCTTGCAGGAATCCCTCAAAGTCGCAGAAGATCCCAAGTGACTCACGATGCCTGAGTCAAACGCCTTCTTGAGATCAACATGGGCTGCAAGCATCCCCTGTCGAACCTCACTGGGCTTTTTCACCAAGACACGAAGCGCTAGGATCGGTCCCGTTGTTGACTTACCAGGCGTGAACCCAACTGCTGAGGTCTCTGATGCTTCACCAGATGGCTGCGAATCCGTGGTCAGCATAGATGGGCAAGCACCTTGCCTGGTACGCTGAGCAGTGTAATCCGCGGTAATTGTTGCAGTCCTGAGGGTCCCCTTTCCCTTTTCCCCAGATAGGGACGACCACCCCCCTTTTCCAGTCAGGAGGAATGGTACCTGATTGCCACACGGCAGTCAGGACAGCATGCAACCCGTGGATCATGGCCTCACCCCCAGCTTTGAGGACTCCGCACTGATATTACAAACACCAGCTGCCTTTCCCCCCTCAACTTTGCTACAGCCTCTCTGACTTCGTCAAGAGAGGGTGCGCTTTCGTCAATAGAAGGATCGGCATCCACTGCCTGTAACCCGGGGTGTGAAGCTGCTCAGTTGGGGTCCACCGTGAACACTGCCCAAAGTACTCAGCCCAACGAGCCATCTGACCATTAAATGTCCGACACGAGGCGCCCATCTGCTGTTCGAATAGCCTCGCCCGAAAAGGAGACTTGGAACGGAGCTTCTTCAGGAATCGGTAGGCGGGTCGGAGGTCTTTAAACGTTCAAATAAACCCTCGACATCCTCAGCGAGACTCCTGACATACCTCTCCTTGTCTCTCCCAAGGAGTGTTCTAGTCCGCGTGACAGAGCCCTGTGCTGGTCCCGGTTCCCAGCCAGCCTGGCAGCGCGACTCTCCTCGATTTTCTCCAGCGTCCTCCGTCGAGACAAAACCGCGCCTTGACCTCGGGTGCTCCCTAATACACCCCTTTGGCAGCCTGTAGAGTTTCACGTTTAAAGGGTATCCCACAGTTCAAACAGGGTCCCCGAGAGCACCGAGCACATCAAACCGATTTGAGATTTGCCACCGCATCTCATGAGCACATGTCAAGTCCTTCAGTTTCTAAAGATGAAACACAGTATGGTTACCTCTTGAGATTCTTCTAGACTTGACTGTAGTTTAAATTTTTAGCAACAAAAAGTCTGTGATCCATTCCAAAGAACTCAGCACTCAGCCGGTAAATCCTGCAGTTCTGGAGGATCCTCCAGCGAGTGCTAACGAGGATGTGGTCGATCTCCTTTGCTACCCCTCCGGCATTACTATACCATGTCCAGCGGTGCAGCTCTGGTCCTGATACCAAGAACCTGAAATTCTCAACTTTCTGGACCTTGAAAAGTTCAAAGCAGAGAACTGTTGGTGTTCGGGTTACCGGAGCCATGGGGACCAACACATAACTCGTAGCCATCTCTCACAGTGCCAGTAGTAGCATTGAAGTCGCCCAAGACAATGAATGTGTCCCGAGGGGGACACTGGTCTAATACAGAGTCGAGTTTGGCGTAGAACATCTCCTTCTTTTCAGTTTTACGCATCTCAGTAGGAGCATACACAGCAACAAGAGACATGAACCCAGAGTGTGTTTCATCCTCACCCGCATTATACGCTCATCAACCGGAGTAACCCCCAACAACTGACGGCTGCAGTTTGCTTGAGATGCCTATAGCTACTCCCCGTACACGGTGACCATTGCTCATGCCGGACCAGTAGTAGGTGTAACCCCACTGCTATCTCACCACTGCCAGGCCTCCTCGTCTCAGAGAGTCCCCTATATCCCCCCCTCAGCCTACTGAGCTCGCCCGATAGGAGAGGTAGTCGATGATCGTCTGAGAGGCTCAGAACGTTCACGGCCCACACGAAGAAACCCCCCGCGTTGATCCGAGGAGTGATTCGACGGGCAGGCGCCGCCTCTGCACTGCCCCGGCCACCCCCATAAGAAAAAGTTGGGCTAGGGGCCCTACCACTTGATTTAGATGGGGGGATTCCCGAGGGCTTTGCCCCGCACTCGTCCCCTAGGCAGACCCCTCCCATGCATCGGCATAGGAGGGGGCTGCATGGTCGGGCCCCCCGGCAAAACCGGGTCGGGGGCGCGATTACCGCCCCCCCGGCTCTCTACCTCTTAACATGTTTGTGGCTAGTTTAGTTTTTACAGGGGGGTTTTCAAACCCCCCCAACCAATCTATGTCAGGGATTAAATTAGATAGACTTAAAGATCATAATAATAATAGTGAGGTGGGTGATAGGACAGAACCCTGGGGGAAAACCACTATTAATAGATTTAGGAGAAAACAATGTCCGTATACAGTAGCTGCAATAGAACGGTTTGAAAGGAAACTTAAAATGAAGGTACAGAGAAAGGATAGAAACCGAATGAGGGGAGTTTGGAAATTAAAGATTTGTGCCAGACTCTATCAAAGCTTTTATACGTCAAAGGGCAACAGCAAAGTTTTTAACCGAAACCCCTAAAGGGAATACCAAATTTAGTTAGGAAAGCTAGAAGATCGCCAGTAGATCGCCCTTTACGGAAAACCCTACTGACGATCAATAGCATATTGTGAGCAGATAGATGCTTAAGAATCTTCCTAAAGTATAGATTCAAAACTTTAGAAAGGCAGGAAGTCAAGCTAAGGACGGAGTTTGAAGGGTTAGAACGGTCATCTTCTTAGGAACAGGTTGGATGTGAGCAAACTTTCCCGCAAGAAGGGAAAAGGGGGAAGTAGATAGACAAAGACGGAAAAAATTGACCAGGCAAAGGGGCAAGCACAGAAGCACAGTTTTTGAGAACAATAGGAGGACTGCCGTCAGGAAACCGTAAGCCTTCGACCTTAGCCTCGACGACCTGCAGGGGAAAATCCCTCCAGGTCGTCGTTAACGGGCAGGCCTCTGAGTCCCTGCCAGTGGAAGCATCAGTCCGACAGGGCTCTGTGCTGGGGCCATCCTGTGGAACATCTACGTGGACGATCTTCTCCACACTGCCAGCAGTTCTCGGCTTACGCTGATGACTGTACTCTCCCCTGCTCCTACCCGCGACATGACAGTGGGCGTGCTGCTGATGAGGTCAATCAGCAGCTGAGTGTTTATACAGGAGTGGGGTACACGTTGGCAGGTGAACATTGCTCCGGGGAAGACACAGGCATGGTGGGTTTTTCGGTCCCCCGCTGCCGGGCCAGCATGGATGGGAGGCTGCTGTTTGGTGGCGTTCCTCTCCCACTCCAGGAAGCCGTCAAGGTTCTGGGAGTAGAGGTGGACCGAGAGCTAAGGTTTGACGGCCACATCAAACACATTGCAAAAAAGGCCTCTCACAGGGTCTCTGCCCTGCGAAGG
>JACEEZ010016405.1:0-12379 GCA_016584305.1 Chionoecetes opilio
CATCACTTTCATCCCCCCCTTTTTAACTAATTTTTTTTTTTTTAAACACACTAGTCTGGTCTTTTTAAAAATAATTTTTAGTTCTGCCTTTTTGGGTATTCCCCTTTTTTTTGTTTTGTGTACATCTCTTCATTTTTTTTTTTTACATCATTTTTCCTCACCCTTTTTTTTTAGCCACTTTCTCACCCTCTCGTTTAGAACACTACAAAAAAAAGTATTTTTTTTCTTCCTCCTTTCTTTTCTTCATTTTGTTTTACTTTTTTTTGGATTTCTTTAAAATTTTTTCCCCCTTTCTTCTTCATTCAGGTTTTTTTTTTTAAAATTCCCTGTTCCCACAGTTGATCTCGCCGAAGGCTCTCTAAAAGAATTTTTTCTGTTGCCGTCTGCGTTTTAGTCATAGTTTTATCGATCTTTCTTTGCCTTCTGCAAAGGTCCCAATCTTACTTCTTCTTAAACTTCATCAAAAAAAATTTTTCCCTTTTTTTCCTCATATTAATTTTCATCAAAACGTCCTTTATTTTTTTACTTCAAAAAACTTCCCAAAAAAATAGTTTCCAAAAATCCAAAAGTCCGTCTTTTGTTTCAGTCCAAAAAAACACACCTTTTTCTTTACTGCTACACCCCTTATTAATTCTCATTACTTTTAAAAACTTTTATACTTTTTCTTAACATTTTCCCTTTTGCTTTTTCTTTTTTTGTTCTATACTTTTTTAAAACTATTTTTGCTTTCTCTTTCTCTTCTTTCCAGTTATTCACTTTCCCTTCATCACATTTTGCTTTAATTTAAATATTTCTTTTTTCATTTCCAATCTCTTTTTTTAACTCTTTTTTTTTCCTTTACATTTTCTTTTCCTTTCTTTCAGTTCTTTAGTTTACTTTCAACCTTCCACTTCGTCATACTTCTTCTCAAACCTCAAGTATCACTTCATACATTCCCACTTTAATCAGTCTCTTCAGTCTATTTGGGGTTTTTATCTCCCTATTCTCCCCCCTGCCACTCGGGAGTGCAGATTTCCCCTTCTTAACTTCTTCAAAAAACCCCTGAGAATTAACTGGTTTTTCTAAATCCTTTCCTACTTTGGGTCTCCGTGTCATGTTAAAAAAAAAAAAATTTACACAAATTTCAAATCTCCCTTTTACATGGAAAAACCCTGCTAGGCCCCACAAACACTTTCAGTTCCTGGCGCTTGTTGTCTCCATATGAATCTTCATCCCCCTTTCTTTGGGTCTGTTCTATGGTAGTCTGTTTTTTGTGGGGTTTTTTAGATCACGCCTTTAGCCCAGCCTTTTATTTTTTATTTAAACATCAAAAGGGGAGGCGGGGAAAAAAAAGGGAAAAAAAAGGCTGCTTTTGCCCCCCCCATAAAGAAAGGTAAGAAAATAAAGAAAGGGGGGGGGCCAATTTTTATTTGGGGGGTGTTTTGTCCTCCCTCTTGAAAAGATTTAAGTTGTACGAAAGTGGAAAAAAAAAAAACAGGGAGAGAGTTCAAGATTTATGGTAAAAGGGAGAGGAGTGAAGATAGTGTTTAAAAATCTTGCATTAAAAAAGAGAGTGTAAAGGATGCTAAATGGTGTGTAGTTGTGAGAAAAAGGCTGAAAAGGGCTGTGAAGCGCCAGGGAGGTACGAGTGGCTCGGAGCGGGAACAGACACCGGGTTGGTTCGTAAACAGCCTCCAAGGACGCAAAAATTTTGATGATAGGTTCCCTTCCTCCGTTTTTGTTTGATGCGGGATAGAGATATAATCGAGTCGCGATTGATATATATTTTAGAGTAGCCTGCACTGTAAGGGCTGCCACAAGAGACGCGAGTGTAAACACCTCTTGTAATGACAGCTCCAGCCTGTAAGGTCGGGTCAGGGGGCGCGCTTGACGCAAACAACAAGCCATCGGCTAGCGTGATAGATTGCCAGATAGAGCCCAAAAAACTATTTCCCAAAACACCACCATGACAACAAATAGGGATAAAAGAGTAGAAAGCTTTGCACGAGCCGGGGGAGGGGGGGAGGTTCAGTTAGCAATTTCGAAAGCAGTGAGCATGAAAAACGGTAGAAAAAGCAAGAAAGTAATTTTGCGTAACATCTCGTCCCCCCACCTGTCCACCCCAAGACACCCGTCCCCCCCTCCCTCATCTGTCCCCTTGGGGGGGGGACCGTTCCCCAGGTTGAATAGCATGGTCTAGTACAAGGAAGAAAGGGGTTTTTTTGAGGCATTAAAACAAAACAAAGTTTGCTTTGCCCTAATCAAAATTTAGAAAATCAAATTAGGCGCTCGGGCATTCCCCATGAATCACTTAGTTCTTTTGATTTTGACGTCAAAAATAATGACGTTAAAAATTGGGTAGAATTCATGTAGAGTGGTCAGCATTGAGTTAGACTTAAAGATCATTAATAAATAATAGAAAGAGAGTGGGTGTAGGACAGAACCCCTGGGGAACCAAAAATATTGATAGATTTAGTAGAAGAACGCCGTCTACAGTACTGAATAAAACGTTTAAAAGGGAACTTAAGATGAAGGTGCAGGAGGATAAAAACCAATGAGGGTAGTTTGGAAAAAAAAAATTTGGAATATCTATCAAAAGCTTTTGATATTAACAAAAAAATTTTTCCCCGAACCCCCTAAAGGTGGATGTCAGTTTCCCCATTAGGATCCCCTAATCACCTTTACGAAAAACCGTACTGACATCAACTGTATCCCCGCTGAGCAATATTTTTGTGTGCTAAAATACCCAATAATTCTTGAAAAATCATTCTAGAACCTTTTAGCACTCATTTGTAGGTTTTCGATGATTTTTTGGGTTTAAAAATTTTTCCTAAGACGGGGGGGGATTCCCCTAGATTCATAACCGGTGCGGGGCCCAAAAATCGGAAACGGCAAATTTTGGGGTTCCCCCACAGGTTCAATCAGCCCGGTAGGGGGCTGAGCGTGGACTTCCAGGATATCGAGGCAGAGGACAAAAAACATTTTATTGGTTTTGCATTTTAGAAGGGGAAATACGTGAATACGTAAAAATTTTTAGACCCCATTTAAACAGCAACTTTTTTTGTTTTATTTTCTTGGGAAATAAGGGTTATTTTGCAACTAAAAAAACTTATAAGAATCTTTATGTGATTTTTGGAAAACCAACTATCATTTGGGGCAATTTTTCAAAAATTATGCACAATCGCTTTTGGCGATGCTGTCCAACCCCAAAACTGAAATTTTTATATTTGGGGATACCCCAGTTTCAAAAAAGTACCCCGTATACCCTTAGGTATACCCCCCTCGGCCTACCTTAGTTTGGAGATATTTTTTTTAGGCTTCAAATATCGTTATCCCGCATATACAGAAGATTTTTTTTTTTTAAACTTACAAAGGGAATATATAGCGGATGATGTTAATCTCAATCATCATTGGGGGCAATGCCGGGGGGCGCTTTGTTTTGCCCACCCTACACCCACTCCCGGATCACCAGTGCGAGTCCCCTTGCGGGCTCCCTTCCTTACCAAAGCACTCTCGACGGAAACATCAACTTCCCCCACCAGGGCCCTTGGGGGCCCCCCCCTTTGGACCCTTCCCCGGGATTGCCCCCTTACAGATACCCCGAGGGCAGGATCGTTCGGGGGTTGGTGCCAATCCCCATACGCCCAAGTTGGCCTTGATGGGACTATTCAGGTAAAGGCCTCAACAGCTCAGGGCGCAAACCCTATTTGACACAAAATATCCCAGCGATACCCAGATTCTGCGAAGACATTTTTTACCAAAGGTTTTTCCGCCTCTTAAAGTCGATTTATGTCCTTTTCTCCATCCATAGAGAAAAGACAGGGATCACAAGTGACTTAAGATCCAATTTTTGTCCTTCGCACAGGTCCGACAACCCCAAATAAATGTGCTGAGCGAGTCCATAAAACCGTGGGCTATGCCAAACCGCCGTAATTGCTTGCTACCCGCCTCATTATGGACTGCCTACCAAAGGGATGGAAAGTTCCAAAAATCCCAATGTCCTCGCCCAGTATGAACAGACGTACTGTTTTCTAGAAACCTCCAAAAAACACCTGGACCTTGTTTTTAAGCCAGGAGCCCCTCAATCCCAAAGGCTTTGCCCCTCGTGCAGCGCCTAAAGGGCCCATCACCAGGACCTCCACGCCTCAGCAAAGATTACTGCACTTGGCACAAACAAGATCAGTGATTTTGGTTTTTGCTGGGGGTTCCCCCACAATCCTTTGATCTAAAATTTTCCCCAAATACCCAGTCCATAAAAGGGTTTTTAAAAATATGGGGAAAGGACGCACCCTTGCCTCACTCCAGGTTTTCTCAAAAAAACGGGGATGCCCCTCCCCACACTTCACAGCATCTCATCGGGGCATTTAATAAGTAAGTAAAAATATTAAAGACCGGGGGTCTATATGTGGAAGTTATATGTAACGATGGAAGGGGGAATAAAAGCCCTACAGGGGGGGAAAAAAGAGGTATTTTTTGGGTTTACATAATGAGAAAAAAGGAAAATGATAAGGAATACAGAAAGCACTCAAGGTAGCATCATATAGTGACATATAAAGTGAGTCAGAACGGGGAACAAAATGCAGGGTCTAAGATTCAAGTATGAAAATGATTTCCCTGGGGGGTAGAAATGGGGGTGCCCAGAAGGGATGGGCGAGTAATGAGAATGTACAGTAAAACCCCTTATAACCGGCCGAAGGGGGTCGGGCCCTTGCCGGTTATTAAATGTGCCGAGTTATGCAATTCCTCCTTGTAGGGGGGGGGGGGGGGGGGGGGGGGGGGGGGGGGGAATCCACACTGTAAAAGCATAAAACTACATTTCCCGGGGTGAAGGATAAAATGTGCTGGATTTTATCAAATCAGCACAAATAGCCGCATGGGCACCTTAGGGTGTCCCAAAATGAATTTTTAAAATGGCACCTCGTGTGTTTTCCCCGGTTCTCTCATAGTAAAACAGTATTGGGTAAAATTTTGGGGTGAATTGAGTAAATTTGGGGGTCCCGAAAAAGGAACATTTAGGTGCGTGACTCAATTCAGGATTTTTCAAAATTTCCCTTTTTTTCTCCCTCGGGTTTATCAACTGGCAACAGACCGCTAGTAATTTTTGGTGTCGCAAGGCTCCAATCGATGAAACACCGGGAGCCCCGGCTACCATCAAAGGAGCGGCCTCCCCCGCTCTATTACCACCCCGGGGAGATGGGAAGCGGGAGCGGAGCAGAAGGGGTGGTGGAGGGGGTTTTCTCCTTTTGGCCCGCGCGCCGGATTCCGACAACTACTAATACAGCCGGACAATGTCAAGCTGGAAAAGGCGTAAAATGCCCTAAAGAAAACAAGAAAAAAGACGGGCCCGAAACATGTATGGATGGGGAGTTTTAAAAGGAGACCTCCAAGAAACTTCGACCCGCACCCCCTCCTCTCCTAACAGGCAGACGTAAAGGGGACGGGACAAGGATTCCTAGGGAGTCAGAGAGAAGACAGAGGGGAATCATCCAGGCTGGAATTTTGACCTCATGACGCAAAAAGGTGGAGAAGCAGGTCAGCGGGGGAACTCGCTGAAGGGGCTCCGGAAGTAAAGACAGCGCATTGCCAGGCTGCTGAAGGGGGGAAAAATCCCAAGCCAAAGCAGTACCCGCAAGCACGTCCTGTGCGAAAACGTCTCACGGCCCGTGGATCCCGAAGCCAGGGGAAAAAACTCAAACAGCCCGCCATCGATCTCCGTAAGGATTTTAAACCTCTTTAACTTGGTATCGGAGAATTGTGGGTGCGGCAAGCAACGTCAACGTTTGCACTACCGCTCAATTTTTGGATGGCCCTTTGGGAGTATGGGTCTCGAAAGCAGGGTAAATCGAGCAAAATTGGGGGGAGAGAGCAAGCCCCGAGAAACGGGGGAACGGGGAAACCAGGAATACCCGAAGGTTGGTCCTGCTTTGGGAGGGAAAACTCCTCCCATCCCTCTCTGGCGAAGGGAGGCCGCTCGCCTCCTCCTCACGGGGAAATGCGGATTTCCCTTCTTGGGGGCCCGGCAAGTTGGGATTAGACTGGCAGAAACGGGCTGCATTTTCTTAAAAGGGGGTGGCCGAAGCGGGGTCAGGGACAAGATCATGCCTTTGTTTCGACACCAAAACTTCGAACCAAATGGCATGGTGCAAGTGCTTTCATTAGGATTGACAAGAACTCGGGCGAAGCTTTCTTTTGGGTTTGGGCCCGCCGCCTCGTCCCGGGTGATCCTAAATGTCTTGCCTCGGCTCTTCCCCGGGCCTACATGGGGTCTTTAAAAGACCCCTGTCCAGGCCTTCGTGGATTCCCACAGAGAGGGCGGGGGAAAAAATCGGGGGACCTCGAAATTTTTTCGCCACCATGAAAAATGCCAGCAAAACTGAAAGGGCCGCATTGGCCTTCTGAAGGGGGCTCATGCCGAAGAACCTCCCCGGGAGGACTATGAAGAACTTCTCCCTCTCTCCTACCTGTTCCTCGGTGGTGAAGGGCCCGCCAAACCATTTTGCCCTCCTGGAGCTCTCCCTCAAGCCCGGTGGATGGCCAAGGCCATCTACTGCCTAAAGCTTTAATGCGAAATCCCAGCGTCCCTGACTGGTTAGAGAAGCCGGGGTGGAACGAGTGGCCCCTTCGTTTCTCGGTCTACTGCAAGCAATGGCTGAGGGACCCTCTCTGTGAAACGACGTTGAAGAATGCTCTTTCGGATCCTCAAGACATACCCTGACCAAACCGTTGCCAAGGGAGCAGAACAACCCTGCGCGCCACCCGTGGTCTTTTTGAGGGAAAAAGCGGGGGCTGGCCTTTTTCGACTCAAGGATTGTGTGGGGGAAAGAAGCAGGGGGGTCAAAGGGATTGGGCAACCCGCCTGAAGAAGGAACTCAAACGATTGGAGGGAAAAAAATGATGATATCTTCCTCCCTCTCTCCTTTTGTAATTGAAGACAGGTCCTTCTTTAAAAATCCGCGGACGAGGGCTTCCGGCAAAGGACCCGGCATTTTGGAGGAGGCGACCCATTCAAGGCGCTCGGTAAAGGGCACTGGCCTCCGAGTGGGGCAACGATGCCGCGGACAGGGGATGCCCTAGTCCAGCGCTAAACCCGGGGGCCATGAAGTCGCCGCACAGGGAAGTTCTCCCCAGTTAGCCCCCCCCATAGAAACTTGTGGGGCGAAAAAAGGAGGACCTTCAAAAAAAAGGTTTTGAAGGAAAAAAATGAAAACTTTTTGTTTTGGTTTCCCTTATAATTTTTTTTCTAAAATGTGGGATGTTTTTAGTTTTTTTTTTTTGTTTTTTAAGGTATTTGAAAATTGTTCGTTTTTTCGCGACCCCTAAATATTTTCCCCAATTTCACTAATTTCACAGGGGCTCTTCTTTTGCATGTGTAAACGAAAAAAAAACACGACAAATGAAATACATGTTTATTTTTTACCTCGACTTGGGCACCCTAACGCACCTGCATCCATCCTTGCCCGCCTTTTTACCTTTTCCTGCAGGCTCAGGGTCTTTTTTATTTCCCCTTTCCCGCTGGAGACCCCCTTCGTGATGGAGCTGACCTTTAATACAGTACTGTTGATGTAATCCCAAAAACACGTAAAAATAGGTGGCAAAAAAGAAAAGGGTTGGGTACCGCGCATAGGTTTTAGCCGGGTTTTTTGTGGCCAAGCCCGTTTTGGGTTTCCCAAATCCAATAACATTGCTGAAATGGTTTTATCTATTTTTGTGATATTTTTTTGCAATGTTTTGTATTGATTTTTATTTGCTCCTAAAGCTTTTTGTTTTTTTAAAGCAGAAAACAACCCTTTTTTAAATTTTCGCAAAAAACGGAATCGTACCCAAGCGGTGCTTGGCGACAAAAACACGGCTCGCAGCGACAGCCTACAGCTGGTTCCCCCCCCTTTGCTTTATTGCCCCCTATTTTACGTGTTTTGGGATTAATCATACAGTCGTATTTCAAGATGTCAGCTCCACACGAAAGGGGTTTGTCCCAGGGGAAGGGAATAAAATTGAAGAGTCTGAGCCTGCGGGAAAGGGTCAAAAGGAAAAAAACCCAACTTTATGGGGACTAAGGATACCCGAGTGAAAGCAAGAGGCAGATATAACATAAAAAATATCCCGATACTTTTTTTTTTGGCTTTTTTCTGTTTCATGTTCACACAAGGGGTTTGAGGCATATTTTTGAGTAAACCAAGAGATGCAGTTTGGGGGAGGCGGTAGCAAGTGGTTACGTCACCGAGGGGCTTTCTCAAAGACCAGAGTTCGACCCCGATGGCCCCTAAACCCCTTTAAAATTTTCTGCACCTCGGGGGGGCCTAAGAACCCACAGGCCCTGTCCTTAACCTACTTCGACTGCGGTGCGGGGAGGAAAAAGGGTTGGGCGGCAGGGCCTCTAATTACAGGGTCACTATAAGAATCCTGCCTGCGCCCCCACGGGGGAGGGCCAACCCCTCAAAAACCCTCGAGTGAGCCATCGGGGCCCACCATCCCCCCCCTGGATATCCTGCCTACACGCGCTATAGGCATAATATATTATATATATAATATAATTTTTATATAATATATTATATATATAAAAACAAAAAACAAACAAAACTTTTTTCTTTGCCTTGCCGAGTTATAAGGGTTTTTTGTTATTAAAAGGTTCAGTATGACTTAAGGGAGAGAAAATAAATGTGGAGTGGGAAATGATAAACGCATAAATCTGAATGATTTGTACACCTGGGGGGAGGTGGGGTGAAATGAAAAAAAGGAAAGTATGAGTAAACAGATGCGGAAAAGTGAAGGATACCCCTGTTTATGGGAAAATAGATTGTTGAAAATGGGTTTTTGGAAGGGGAATGTAAAAAGTGAGAAAATTATTGTGAGAATGAGGGGCAAAGGAAAATTTTTCAGGTATAGCCACCCCTTTCGGGAGTTCCCGGCAAAGCACATGTAATTCAAAACTACAACAGGTAAACAAAAAAAAATCACATACACACAAAACACCGAGGGGAATCTCAAAAGGGGGGAAGAGAAGGCAAACGTCAGTCCTCAGTGAGTCATTAAAAATACGCCAAGCCAGCTGCAGCCCCTCTCCCTCCCCACCCAGGTCCTGCATGTACTGCACCAGCGGCCTGCAGGGATGGGGATGGTCAGGGTGGCGGTGGCGGGGTATTTAGGAAGTATTTTTTTTTAGGAATTTTATTATTAATTGTATTAGGACCCTTATTATTATTTTTAGGTATTTTAGGAATTTTATTTTGGGTGAAAAAAAACCATCTATATTTTAAAGATTATCTCTGAGGAATTTTTTTTCTTCTATTCATTCATTATTCCAATTCAACATAACCTTTATTATTCTTTTAACATCACTCAAGCCTCGCCTATTGCGCATTAGACTATCGCGGCTGTGATAACACCCGGGAAAAACCCGACCTTTACCTCACTCCCCTCTACCTGCCCCTGGAATGTCCTGACGTTTATTCATAAACAAGGACGCCTAGCTGTTACGCCTTTGTTTGTGTGGTGTGTGTGTGTGGTGTGTGTTTTGTGTGTGTGTGTGTGTGTGTGTGTGTGTGTGTTTTGTGTGTGTGTGTGTGTGTGTGTGTGTGGTTTGTTGGTGGTGTTTGTTGGAAATGGGGTGTTCAGGGGGGTTGTGGTCGGTGGGTGTTGGATGGGGAACGGAGGGAAAATTAGGGAAACGTATTTGGGCCAATTCCGGAATTCCCCATCCCCCCACAGGCTCATGAAGAGCCGGTAACTTCTGGGGGGCAGGAATTTGCAGGGAAGGAATTTTGTAACCGATGACCCCCGTTATAATCCGGCCACCCTCGGGGGGGATGCATTTAGGAAACTTTTTGGGCCCGTTTTTTGGGGGGGAGGGGAACCTCTTTGGAATCGCCCCAAATCCCCAAAATACTGTGGTTTCTGGAGGTTGTTGTTGTTGTTGGCTGCGAGGATCCCTTTGGGGGAAAACCCATGAGCCCTGGTGATGTCCTATGATCCTATCACAGGCGCGGCTTGAAACCCGTCTTCCTCAGGAAGGCACAGGTGAGGCGGATGACGGCGTGTTGCCGAGAGGGGTGAACGCCTGCCGCCACCAGCCGGGTGGGCAGGTTGAAGGTGGTGACGTTCAGGGGAAGTTGAGACTGTAGCACTACACAGTGTGAGTGGAAGCGCGGCCCACTGCAGCAGAAATTTTTGTTCAATAGTCTCCGGGAAAATTCATGCACCAAGGGCAGTGGGGGTCAGGGGACAGACGGAGGCGATGCAGGTGAGCTGTGTGTGAGTGTCGTGTGCCCCAGGCGGAGGTGGGTGAGGGTGACATCCAGGACCGGGACTTTTTCCGTATCCACGGCTTGGGGGAAGAGTCCTGCGTATTGGCCCATGGAGGTGATCGGAGAGCATCGCCAAGTGTGGTTTTTTCCAGGTGGAGCGGCAGACCCGGGAGATGAGGCGTGTGGGCTTTTGGAGAGCGAGCGGCAGAGGGAGGGTGTCGTGTTTACATCTGTTAAGGCCATCCTGGCAGCAGAATCAGCCACCTCGTTGCCTGGGATACCGCGTGGGAGGGAACCCACTGGAAGTGATCTCGTTTGGGAAGGTGAAGGCCCTCTGGATGGTTTTGACGAGGGGCGTAGAGGATCGTGATGGCGGGAGAGGAGGAGTTGGAGTGAGGAGAGGGAGTCTGTGTAGCAGCCTTGCCCAACTAAATTTCTGCAGATTTTCTCAGTTTTTGAAATAATTATACCTAATTAATGCCTGGGTCGATTAGTGCCGTTGTTTGAGGCTGCCGTTGTTTTAAATGCCGGTTAAATGAGGTTCTCCTGTATAATGCCGATTTACCTCAACCTCGTCCTCCCACTATCACGCAAGGTGATATTGAAGCGAACTAGTGATTTGTTATTGAAATCTTACAATGTAAAACAGGCATTGACTTAGTGGTTGACTGCTGGAACAATCCCACTATCAATAATGCTTGGCGTAACATTTTGGAGGGTTTGCCTGAGGACTGCCAGGTGGCAGTGCCTGGAAACCCCAAAGTCACTGGAGACACAGATAGAAGCGGCGGGTGGCAGAGGCACGGCAAATCCCTGGGCTGGATTTGCTGACATGACTGGTGAGGACATTAGGGAAAGTTCAGCCTCCTGCAGGGACTGCTGATAATATAATGGAAGAGGAATGATGTGGCGGGTGAAGCGGACAGCACTGAAGGGGAAGAGGGAGATGACAATGTGCGGCGGTGAGGTTTTTCTTATCTATTACCAATATCAAGAGTTATAGATTTGAGTTGCAGGCTACGCCACACCTCGAACAAGGCTTAACTACTGACAACGATTTGAAGTGTTCATTGATTCATCAGGCAGTGGCAAGTTATGAGCCGCAGTATCATGACCACATGAACTCTCTCCGTCAACGTCAGATCACCGAGTTTTTACGGAGCCGCAACCAGGCACAGCAACACAAGAATGGACCGCAACCAGGACCCTCCAAAAGATCCCCCTGTCATTGATGAACCATCTGACTTTGAGGGCTTCACTTGTGCAACAATTGGGAAAACATCCTGGACGAGTTACGGCCCGTCCTGGTGGGCATAAATGACAACACTCTAAAACAAGCCTCGGCTCTCATCCCTCTAAGCCCCTCGTCATCCCCGATAAAAAGGGAAATAAGTGCTGTAAATGTATGTTGTTTTTTTTGATTCCCGATTAATTTATCATTTCATCATATGCTGAAAAAACAGAGTAAAAACATGAAAAAAGTGGTAAAATATGTGGGCATCTTGGGGGTCCTGGCACCAAATTTGAATTATTACCATTAGTTCTATTGTTCGGCTATCGGCGCCGATAGCGGCATCAATTAGGGGCGATGCCGAGGTTTGAGTGTACATCATAATCAAATATAATAAACCCAAAGATGAAATCTATTTGTAATTCCATAATAAAATAATATACTGTATGGTTGTTTAAAATTAATTAGCATATATATATATTTTATGTATGTATGTATTATTATAATTATATATAATTATATATATATATATATATACAAGTTCACAATCTTTTATCCGAAATTCTGAAAAACCCAACATTTTGTCCAGACTATCTCTTTCCAGATTATCAACAAGTGTAAAACGCATTATAACTTCCATACATGATATTTTCAGGTACTTAACATCAAATGAAACCCGTATATTTTTAGGAACATCTCAAAAAATATATATATATACCGTATTTGCCGGCGCATAAACGCACCTCCGCATAAGGGCGCACCCCTATGTTACAAGGAGTTTTTGAGAGAAAAAAATATTGGTGTTTTTGAGGGGAAAAAAAAAAATTCGTAATTTATCAAAGGTTATTACAAAAAAAAAAGGGTTTGTATGGGGCAATTATTATGACATTACCTAAATCAATATCCAGTGCATTCGTGTGAAAAAATA
>JACEEZ010016407.1:5000-19250 GCA_016584305.1 Chionoecetes opilio
AATTTTGGAATTTTTAATTTTTTTCTTTTACCCCCACACAACTGTTGAACAGCCAGTCGAAAAACTTGGGGGTTTTGGGGGGTCTCTTGACCACGACAGGAAACAAGAGCACAAAGCGACGAACCAAGCGGCCCACTAGAAGCCCCTGAAATTCCGGAGGAGCACGCATGGTGGGATTAAGGAAGTCCTGGCAATGATAATGACAGAGATTGGGAAGAGTCAACAGCAAATCTCAAATATTGATATAAAAGTCTCAAAATTGATGTTAAGGTCTCAAAATTATGGGGAAAGACTTGAGAGCGCTAGAAAACAAGCTCAAAGTGCAAGCCTGCTGGACAATCTAGGTGTCAGGAGTCCCTGCCCTGGGGAAGAGGTAAAAGAGGGGCAACATTGGTCAACCAGCCGGGGGTCCCAATCCAGGCTCCATGCCTGCTCCAGAGTTGCCTTGGCAATGGACGGGGAAGAAGTCACGGGTCAGATTGCGGCTCCGGTACTTTCTTCAAAGACTGCCCATCCAATGCCAAGCGGACATGAGGATCATTACTATGGTGGCCGACGGCGGCAGGTGATGTCGGCCTGGCTGATGATTTTTAGCCCTTTTGTAAGCAATCTGCAGTGTGCAGACTGCAGGGTGGATAGAGGGACATAATTAACACAAACTGCAAAAGCACCATGAAGACGATAGGAAAAGTTTTATATTAATGTTGTCATTGAGTACAACAGGACGGAGAGAGGAACCGAGAACCCTTCAGGAATATGGTCCTGTGCGCAACGCACCCCCAGTGCCAAAACCCCGTAATAACACCAAAAGAGGAGCTGGCAGGAACGTAGATGAGCATGTGCTTCAAAGCCGGGGGAGAATCCTCTGGTGATTTTACACTGGAAAGAATGTTCCTGTTGGGATGACGGCAAAGGGAGTGGAGTACGACATAGCAGGATCATTGAATCAGTGAACCCTGTTGCCAATAAGTCTCCTATGATCTCGATAGCGTATTGTGGCAGGAGGAAGTGACGTGATCACTGGCAAACAAACAGAATACAAAAAATTATATCATTTATGTAACTGGAATTTCACTCTTCTTTTAATTTAAAATTGGCAAATTAATAAAAACTGACCACCACACAAATCCAACATACAATACAACCACATTGTTTGAATGCACCAGAGCCACCAGACGCTCCAGAAAACCACAGTATGTTACAGGAGGGCAGGACCAGGAGTCACAGCAGCCATCCCAAATCCCATTGACAGCCTGGGAGGAAAGGCTTCGCCCATTTTGATCTTGCTGGGTTCTTCAGAGAATGGAGTCTCTACAGGATGGGACAGCATCAGCCCTCTCAAAACATATGCAAAATGCTTACAAAAGCATTTTGGAAGGACAAGAACACCAAGAGAGAGCTAGACATGGACATCCTGAGGGCTGCAAGTGATGCTACAAGGATAGGATCACTTCAACTGGTCAGGCTGGATTTGTGGCCTGCTGTGGGACTAGCTTGGCAAGCTCCCCATTATACAGAAGCTCTTTTCTATTAGAGCCCCACTGGGATAATGATTAATAAACTTCTAACTCCACAGACAAGAGTATAGATACGCTTTCAGTTGTTTTCTGTCACATTTGAATCCATGGAGAGTTTACAGTGTATTCAAACATGGAGGGAGAGAGTGTGATGACTGGCTGATGTGTTAGCCTCAAGATCAATAATAGACTAATGCGAGTGCTGCATGTTCTCCCTACCTCCAGGATGGCAGAGTGCATCTTGACGCTTTTCCCAAGGGTATGTTTCGCAGTGTGGTGGATGGAATTGAGACAGTGATCTTCTTTGGAGATGAGGCCTATGACACCCTGAAATCTCTTCACGCAGGCTGCAGGGGGAAAATCCTGAAATTTGATGGTGTGTATCAAAATAGCCTTTGTGAGGAGGAACACAGGAGCTTTCTGGAAGTGCCCTAAGGGATTCTTACAGAGGATGTTGCCTTCAGATGAAGAAGCTATGAGAGTCCTGACTCTTTGGGATGGCTAGAGGCTTTAAATATCCTAGTCATATGACATCAGAAGCTTCAGTAAAAAATAGACGGACAAGTCCTGGAGTCAATGCTGACAAGAGAGGGAGGCACCTGCTGGATCTCATACTTTCGGCGGACCTCTTGCACAATTTACCTAAGAAGACAAAAGAGTGGCCTCACTACCGCATTGTTGGAAGAATCCCTGGAAAACCATGCAGCCGAAGTATTGAATCAGGTTCCTGGAAGGAGACCAGAGCAGACAAGTGGGGACCTGGAGGACTTCAAGAATATAGAGCCTCCAAAAAGTCTGAGTTGAACACAAAGTGGATGAAACAATCTCCTGTCTGAACAAGGCATAGCAGTTGGGCTAGAGCATGGCCAAGACGTATACGACACAGATATCATAAGCTCAGATATGGTGCAGGAGTTATTCCAGGACCTGTAAAAAAAAGAAGAATGTTATTGAACATATAAAGAGAGAAGAAGACAATGTAGCTGAGGAGTGCCATGACCTTCTCGAAAAGGCAGGGACCCCCAACTCACTCATGGCAAGTTATGTGTTAAAGGGAGAGGGATGAACAGATTCAAAGGACGTTCTTACAAACAGAATATGGTCGGAGACAATACCAGCTTCTACTAGAGGAGAAACATGAAGCAGCCTCTTTCATATATTCCTATGACATCTATGATTTTATCTGGCTGATGCCCTTATGAAATAACTGTCTGACCAGTCAGAGAAGGTTAAACAGCAAAAGTGAGTGTAGCTTCTCTAAGTGGTGCCAGTACCAGAGGCGGGTCTTATAGGTCCTGTTGCTAACGAGTTAGGACATGGCCATTCGGCCATGTGCTTTCTAAAAGTGCACAGTGGATTCCCCCGCAGCACACTCCGTTAGTCTCATTATGATATAATTATACACAATGATAAAATTGGTGTTCCTAAAGCCCATTTGCTTCATTTTCCTCTTTCCACCTCTCGTTCAATAAGATAAGGTTATGATTTAAAATGTTATTTTTTTTTTTTTTTTTTATCATTTGATTTAAATCATGATGTAAATCAATGATTTAAATCAGTGCTAAAATCAACTTGACTTGATTTTAAATAAAACACCCTGCCGGTTGATGATGGTTATTTATTTAGTTAACGCTAATTTATGAATGATTCTAGCATGATCAGCAAACTAAAAAAATATTCAATGAAGCTAATAATTCGCTTCTATTCATATGCCCTATGTTAAAAAGTATGTCTCGCAACATTTTATATGGCGGCGAGTTTAGGTTCATGCATGTTTATTCAGTCTCATAATGGCATTTTTAGTGTTTTACTGTTTCTATTGCAATATGACAGATGGACAGAATAGTCTATATGGGTAGAGGTACACGGAGGGGGGAACTGAGAAAAATGTTTTTTGGGTGAAGTGTATAGGCCTCCAAACTTATGTAAAGAGGATTTCAGCTCATACATGGGCAGAAATAACAAGGATTGTGTAGATATAATGACTATTGCGTTGGTATGATATTTTAATCTTAGGAATATAGACTGGATTTAATTACAGGAGGCAACGACGCAGATGAATTGTTAAATATAATTTAGAATAACTTTCTAAGCCAAAGCAATCAAGGAGGTTACTAGCGGAGATAATATTCTAATGTATTACTGACAAAACAGGGAAGATTAGCTTACTGAGGTGGAGGTTGGAGGACAGTTGGCTAACCAGCGACCATTATGAAATCAGATTTTGTTAAAATGGAAGTAAGCAATATAGGTGTTAATAAGGCAAAGAGTACCCCGACTTCAGAAAGGCCAATATGCAGGATAAGAAGACACCTGGAGGGGGATCAACTGGGGGTGTACGATAGAGGGTAAGAGTGTTCCAAAGTCAGGGCGGTGGTGACAGCTGGAAAGGCCAATTATTTCAGGATTAAGAAGTGACACCTGGAGGGGAGTAAACTGTGGATGTGGGGATAGAGGTGGAAGGAGTGTTCCAGGTCAGCGCGGAGACAGCGAAAGTGAGGTCGGTCCGATGAGGATTATACAATATGTGTAAGGAATTTAATTGCAGGACAGAAAAACCATATTCCTATAGGCGATAAAATAAGGGAAGTGACCCGAAATGGATGACAACGAGTTAAAACACAACATGGAGTAAAAAGAAACATTGTACTATAAGGTTCAAAGTTGGCAGGTTGAGCAAAGAAACAGTATCATTGATGGCGAGGGACAGTGAAGAGATTAAAAACAAGAGTAGCTAAGAACAAATATGAAATTAAAATCGCTGACAGGCAAAAAGCGACCCTAAGGGGTTCTATCAGATATATAAAACGAAGACAAGGAAATTCTATTTTCGGGCCGTTAAGATACAGCAGGTGAGGTCTTAAATACGGATGAGGAAAGGAAATGTGTAAAAACTTAAAATGATTATTTCTTAAGTGTTTTTACTCAGGAGGATACACAGTCAATCACCTGAAATTGAAACGAATGTTAAAGGAAGCAATGGAGAAAAACTCAAAGATATTGTGATCGCTACATAAATGTTGGAAGAGGATATAGATAAAATAAAGAATTTTAAGCGCCAGGACCAGATAAGTGATCCCAGGTGATAAAAAGAATGCAAAGAGGTTGTTAGTGAGCGTTAGGCACATTTAGGAAATAGGCTTTGAGATAGGCGGAGTGCCGATATTGTGAGGAAGGGGAAATGTAAGTCCTTCATATTTAAGAAGAGGCGACAGAGAATTAAAGTCAAATTATCGACCCGTTAGTTTAACGTCAGTGGTAGATACAATTATTGGAATCTATTATGCAAAACACATGAGAGCAAAGAAAAAAATCTAGTTTGATTAATGATTGACAACATGGATTCACAAAGGGTAATGGAATTATGATATAATATACCTGGACTTTAGTAAGTGCATCGCCAAAGTACCACCCACGAGCGACTCTTAAATAAGGTTAATTGCTCAGAAACAGATGGGAAGGTTCTTCTTGAATCAAAGCTTTGCAAGTCGATCTGCACAAAGGTTATCAATTAATGGTTCTTAATCCTGAATGGGGAAAGGCTGACAAGTGGAAGTTCCACAAGGGTCTGTTTTTGGGTCCATTACTATTTTGATTTAACATCAACGAACTGGATAGTGATATTAGCAGTGATATCAGCAAGTTTTGCTTGCTGATGATACTAGGGTAGTAGGTAGGATTATTGGATCACAGTGTGATGTAAACATATTGCAGGGAGACTTAGATAAAACTTAATGAGTGGGTAGTCAGATTGCTGATGGAATTTAATAGTGAACGTGCGCGTTATGAATGTTGGCTTACGAAAAAACATGGTAATAGCATACACCATAAGGCAATGTACGCTGAAAAGAATCAGAAGGTGAAAAAGATCTTGGAGTGAGGGTGAGCCAGACTCTCTGACCCAGGAAAACAATTTATTGAAGCTAGAAATAGAGCTAATAGATGTTAGGATTTATTACCAGAATGGTTAAAAGTACAAGGCGGAAGTTTATTCTAAAGTTTATCTGGCTCTAGTCAGAACATCACTAGACAATGCCGGGTTTCAGTTTGGTTCCATACTTACAGGATGGATATAGCCTGGTTAGAACCAGTGCAGAGAAGGATGACAAAATGATACAAGGGATGGTAACTTTAGTTATGAGAAGAGATTGAAGCTTTTAAAGTACTCACTCGAGAGACGCAGAGTAAGGGCGATCTGATAGAAGTTATAAGTGGATAATAAAGAGGATTTAATTAAAGGAGAGGAGGTAACAGTCTACGGCTAGTAACCCAGGGAGAACAAGAAGTAACGGATTCAAAGCGGAAAAGCGTAATTTAAAAAGAAAGAAAAAAAAAGGGTTCATAAATAGGTGGTGAATGATTGGAATAGACTCAGTAGACAAGGTATTAGTACGGAGTCCATTAGGGAGCTTAAAAAGAGGGCTGGATAGGTTCATGGATGGGGATGAAGGTGGGGTATCTATAGGGTAGTGTTAGAGTCACAGGACTGCCACCGGTAGGCCTAAAATCCTCTGTAACTTCTCTTATTGTTAGTTCCTGTGTAATATTAATAATTTTTTTTTAGAAAGATAACAGTGTATATTATACTGATTAACATATAATTTGGTAGGGGAAACTTACCATAAGCGGCAACACAGGTTGGGACAAGGGAGTTTGTTGGCCTCACGCTCGCATCTCCCGCGTATGTCGCCTGCACAACGTAGGGTTGTGACGTCAAGTGCAAGGAACCTATAGTCAGATTAAATTGTCCTCAGTCAGTATCAATGCATTTCTTTGCAATAACATTGTTTGAAAGCAATCTTTTTTAATTTTTAAAAAAACCCCCCAAGGGGGGGGGAAACTTAGGAATTTGAAATACTTTCAATATTATCATCTTCGCTTATCCAGGGACTTTTTCTTCAATTTTAATTTTGTGATCATTTCATCTACCGTAAAGGACATAATCGACCCTGGCTATTGTGATATTGTTTAGAAAACCTTCAGTTCGGGTGGCAAAGTGCAGCAAATCCATTTTGTTCCAGTAGTATAGTAATGTCAGACATAAATTGTTTTTCCACCGCTATCATCTCCAGCATGAGTGCAAGGAATCCATTCGTAAACTGGATTAACCTTGTTGCCGCGGCATCTGCTGGGAGCATAGAGTGACAAGAGCTGTCTTTTTTTAATTCTGTCGTCAGAGTTACGGCATTCATTTTGACACGAGCCATCATGGCATCAACAAATAAATGTGGATGAAAAAAGTAATCCAATTGCCTCAAAGAAATAGCAGTAACAATAATACATAAAGTCCTCACAGACCAAGACGGTAATAGTGTAAAAGTAAACCAAGACACTATCAAACTGCAACACAAAAACTCTGCCTACAGCCCACACCAGCATGTCCCCGCCCACCATGAGCGTCGCAGGGACACAAGGGACCTGCCCCGTGAGGGTCTCGCCCTCGTCCCTAACAGCAGGTTTCCCACCTTGGTGCTTGCTACCTTAACTAGCCCTCTGAGGGCCCCCTGCGTCATGCTCTAGCAAGGACCAGCAGGGTTCGCCTCCGTCTCACACCAAGGGATCGCTAAGAGCGACATAATGAATCTGCAACAACGTTGAGCAACGCTGGTAAACAAACAAGGACCTCCTGGCAGCCACTACCAACCCTGTGGGGAGCGCCGCGGTTACAGATACAGACACAGGTTTAACTTCAGCTAAATCAGTTAACTAGCTGTTAATACAGAGCACTGGGACTAAATCCTGCTCACTGTGGCTGTCAGGTCCAGAGAAACGTTGAAAGTGAAGGTGGCGAAACCAAGGCAGGTAGTGTAGAGCACCTCAGGGACACGAGGGGCGACCTGTTAAGCGGGTATCACACGAGGCGTTTCGTCGGACTGTTTCGTCGAACTAAACAAGCATTTGGTTGGACCTGTTCGTCGAACACTGACAACACATCTAGCACGCGGTTGGCCGAACCTTTTGGCGCGCTTTCACCCAACCATAACATCAACAAGATGGAGCGTAGACAGTGGAAGGCGCGTAGATTTGCTGTTAAAGTTTTAACTTTAGGTGCATACGTAATTGTGAAGAAAAGGGAGGAGGTGATTGCTAGAAGAGAACAGCGACAAGTACGTAAACGTCGACAGCTATGGGTGAGTGACTGGTTACTACGACGTCAGGAAGGTAGTCAGTTCAGAGACCTGCTTCAAGAACTGGCACTGGAGGACCAAGAAAGCTACAAGAATTTCTTCAGACTGGACAGAGACCAGTTTAGGGAGATTCTGGAGCTAGTGAGCCCTATCATCGCGAGACAGGACACCAACATGAGGCCTGCAGTCACACCGCAAGAACGACTAGCTGTCACCCTTCGTCATTTAGCAACAGGTTAGTATTACATAAGAACATTAGAAAATAGTAAAATTCTAGAGACCTTTCCCGTCCTTAATAGTTTTTTCTTTTCGGTTATAATGGACGAGAACTTCACGTTCGTTTTCAGAGACACCACAAATTTTTCCTGGCCTACAATAGGTGTTTTTTCTAATGGAGATAGCTTTATTAGGTATAATTCTAGTGTTTACCCATACTCCCCCTTTGACCCCAAACTAGCATGGGGACCTGGGGGAATGCGGGACATTTGGCTGGGGTACATAATATGCGTCGCAACCACATAGTTTTTGAGTTAGGGGTGTTGTAAACATTCCCTAGATGTAGGAAACATTCTTTGGATTTCTTCTGAGTCCAAAGACGTGTGAACCTGACGATCGTCACAGAATGATGACCGAAGTGTCGAACCCCCCCCCAACCCCCCGCTAGGAGGTTAGGTTAGATTTGTTTAGGTTAGGTTAGATTTGGTTAGGTTAGGGTAGGTTATATTTGGGTAGGTAAGGTTAGAATTGGTTAGATTAGGTTAGGTTGGGTTAGGTTAGATTTGGTTAGGTTAGCTTAGGTTAGATTTGGTTAGGTTAGTTTATCGGTGGGTTAAGCCCCCCGGTAGGTTAGGTTAATTTTGGTTTGGCAAATTACCCTAGATCTTGAGAAATTACCCTAGAACTAGGGAAATTACTCTAGATCTAGGGTTTAAATAAACTCCAAATTTACGTGTTTCCGACGCATTATTTGCTCCCCACCCAAAAACCCCGCATTCCCCCAGGTCCCCAAGCTTGTTGGGGGAAGGGGGAGAGTACGGGCAAACACTAGAATTTTACCCTTTATTATCCAGAAACCCATTAAAAATATATATTTATATATATTTCATCACCAAATTTTATGCATGGTTAAGGTTAGGTTAGGTATACCTAGTGGTTAAGGTTAGTTAGGTTAGGTTTCATTAAGTATAGCTAGTGGTTAAGGTTAGGTCAGGTTTCATTAAAACCTATAAGGTTAGGTTAAATATACTTTGTGGTTAAGGTTAGGTTAGTGTTCATTAAAACCTATAAGTTTAGGTTTGGTATGTTCTATTCAATTACTTCCCTGTTATCTGAGACCCTGACTAATTTCTCCCGGCCAAAGTGCTTTTTATTGCTTTTTCTGATGGAGATTCAGTGTTTTTAATGAAAACTGCGACCATAAAATTCGGTGATGAATTATTATTATTATTATTTTTTTTTTTAATATGGGTCTCCGGAAAATAAAACTATTTCCATTAGATAAAACACCTATTGTAGGCCAGGTAAAATTAGTCGGTGTCTCTGAAAACGACCGCGAAGTCCTCGTCCATTATTACCTTATTTTCTCCAGACCTTCACAGATCCCTTCAGATACCTCTAAAACGCAATTATAAAATTGGGGAGAGATGCCCCCTTCAAACAGCCCTCCACCATATATTACCCCCGCCCTGGACCCCAACAAATAATATTACTAACCTAACCTCACTATAACCTAAGCTTACCAATAACCTCCTAGCGAGACCAATGGCCGAGAAAGAACTAACAAGTTTACAAGGTAAGGTTTTATTGAGGTTAGGTTAGTAATTTTTTTTTTTTTTTTATCTCCCACATGATAAATACGTTTTAGAGGTATCTGAAGGGATCTGTGAAGCTCTGGAGAAGAACGAAAAATCCACTAATAAGGGCGGGATATTCCGTCGCAAATGACTACTTTCGGAGATATAAGATGTTTTTAATAGGAAGGAGAGTGTATAAGAGATATGAAAATTACCACCTAACCCCACCTTTTGAGTCACTAACCTAACCTAATCAAACTTAACCCCACGTTTTAACCTCCTGACTAAAGCCAAATTTGCATAAAAAGTGCCCGCGGCAAGGGTAAAATCAAGACGATGTAGGTCACAAGTCGAAGAAAAGTGAGACACACGTAAACACTTGTCTCTCTCCTCCCTATAAACAACACATCACATCTACAAACGTAATGATTTGCGACGGAAGCTCATAGAGAGAATGTTTCCTTGAATTCAATAAGGTAAACAAAAAATCTACTCCCAATTGTGTAGGCAATTCTGATCTGAGTGTAAAATAATACCTAAGAGGTCGTGAGACCTACGCGTGATAATGGTAACAGGTCACTATGGCCCACAGCTTTTCTGGCCCTAGTCATTCCGGGCCCCAACTCTAGTCATTCCGGTGTAGGCCCTGACTAGCTAGCCGGCCCGGATAGCTACCCTGCCCCTTATTTATCCTAAATTACTCTACAAAACTTAACCCAAACCTATCCTAAGCCTAACTGACCTAAATCAAATATAAACCAAGCCTTAACTTAACCTAAATTTAATCTAAACATAACCTATTACCATATATATACAAATAAGTGCCTCCCACCCCAGTCATTCCGGTACTGCACCTTCGAAACTTTGATGTAGTATTGCTAAGACTGAACATATGTAATGAATATGAACCCTGTTTAATTTCTAGTCTTGAAACATGAAATTAATTTCGAAGCAATACCATGTAACAACTAAATTGTGACAATACTACCTTTCCTTATATATATATATATATATATATATATTATATATTATATATATATATATATATATATATATATATATATATATATATATATATATATATATATATATATATATATTATATATGAGGCCTCCGCATCGAAAAGGGGTCAAGCGACACCACGGCCGTTTTTGCTGATTTCACCATATAGCACTATTTACGCCCTTCCTCTATCAGTTGGAAGTGGAGAAGACCCCCTTACCACACTGGCAATAGGGTTGAAAGTCGTATTCAGTACAACATTGCTGTATCCGAAAGGGCGTCAGGTGCCTTGGCTTAGGCATTTGTCCACATCGAAAGGGTATCATCTCCCGTTTTAGTGAGTGAGGCTGGTTGTGGGAGGGCTGTGGTGGTGGGGTTTAAGCGGGGTAGGGAGTTCAGCCAATCAGCGCGCGCTAGGCGCGTGACGTTTTGTGCTTGGTGCGTGACGTGGCGCATTTGTGAGTGGCCTGGAGCCGCTCGCCATCTTTGTATCCCTTTAGTTGTGTTTACAGAAATTGCTATTGCTATTATTATTATTATTACTGTATTATTATTATGCTGTTTTGCTCACCGTCATTAATTTTCTACTATTAGTACCAATATTAATATTGGTATTAATGTTATAATATGTGACAGGAGTAGCATTCAGAGTTTCAGCAAAAGTGAACATTATGCAACTGTAATAAACATAATATCGAGTATATTATTATACTAGCCGCAAAGCCGCCTTCCGGGCGGACTTTTTGGCTAGCTCCTGCGGAGGATTGGTGGGCCTTCGGCCCACCACCTGTGTTTGGTGGGTCTTCGGCCCACCAACATGGACTCTCCAGATAGCCCCTTCTAACTTTCCTGAAATCATGGATGTAGAAATGTATGTATTCCCCCCACCCATTCACTCACCCATTACCCATCACCCCCCACCCATTCACTCACCCATTACCCCTCACCCCCCACCCATTCACTCACCCATTACCCATCACCCCCCACCCATTCACTCACCCATTACCCATCACCCCCCACCCATTCACTCACCCATTACCCATCACCACACACCCATTCACTCACCCATTACCCGTCACCCCCACCCATTCACTCACCCCCATTACCCATCACCCCCCACCCATTCACTCACCCATTACCCATCACCACACACCCATTCACTCACCCATTACCCATCACCCCCCACCTATTCCCTCACCCATCACCCATCACCCCAAACCCATCACCCCCCACCCATTCAGTCACCCATCACACCCACCCATACCCATCACCCCACCCATTCACTCACCCATTACCCTCACCCTACATCAAGGTTTCCTCAATTCTCGCAACCCACTTTTTTTCACAATTCTCGCTAATAGGCTGCTAAAAAAAAAAAAAAAAAAAAAGTGATCGGATCATCTCATAAGTGGGCTTATGACCTACCCCTGGTCAACCTGATTCCAAAAATGTGCCATATGAGGTGTTTGCGCCACGGGGGGCGGAACCTATACCACACACACACACACACAGACAGACAGACAGACACACTTTCGCTTATATTATTATAGATATTATTTTTCAACATTTCCAATATTTTTCATGAAATTCATAATCGTCAAGTGACGAGCTACATTTTGATACCAAAATGAGCACTGTACGTCAATTAGAAACGAAGTTACAGTTGCCAACACTTTGTTGAACTTTGACCGCTCCTCCTTATAATTTTATTTTTGGGCTTAACCCTTTCAATGGGAGGCCTATATATATATATATATATATATATATATTATATATATATGTATATATATATATATATATGTATAACATGACTGTATCTGGATTTAAGTATTTTTCACCTGTCTTCTGTTTCTATAGGGCAGAACGAGTGTGACAGTAACAATGAAATGTTGTGCAAACATTAAATTTTTCATATGTTAGGATTAGTTTGATGGTTTGATCCGGTTATTATTTGATGCTTTTGCAAATGGAGAGTTTTATCCAGTCAAAACGTCTAAAAACTGTATTTTCAAATATTTGTCATCACTTTCTCGAATTGCAAATTCGCGTGAATGATTTGGGTGCGAGGGCCGGAATGACTAGGGCGGGAGGCCAGAATAACTAGGGTTGGGGGCCGGATAGACTTGATAGGTTGAAATGCAATTTTATAATAGTACTGTATAATATGTGGTTAGGTTATTTCTATTATTTCTGTATTTGATTTATTTTGTAGCGTTAGGAAATATAGGTATTTTGATTTTGAATTTTATTGTTGCACTGACCTTTGCAGGGGAATCTCAGACATCTTTGAGCTACCAGTTCAGAGTCAGCCAGAACCTCATTTCCTCGATCATCCCTACCGTCTGCGAGGCTATCTATATACGAAGTTCTTCAGCCTGGCTACGTGATATGTCCAACCACTGCGGAGGGATGGAGGAACGTTGCTGTTGATTTCTTCAATCTCTGGAATTATCCTCTGTGTCTTGGTGCTCTTGACGGAAAAAGAGTTCTAGTTCAAAAACCTGCTAACACTGACTCAGATTTCTACGATTACAAGGGGAATTGTAGTATCATTTTGATGGCATTAGTCGATGCCCATTACAAGTTCTTGTACATCGACGTGGGAACAAATGGAAGGGCCAGTGATGGTGGTGTATATGATAAATGTTCTTTAAATACAGCTCTGCAGCAAAATTTACTGGACATCCCACCACCTGAAAAGCTTCCTCATTCACATAGATTAGCTCCCTATATGGTTGTAGGAGATGATGCGTTTCCGCTGAGAAGTCATCTCATGAAACCGTATCCTGGCAATGACCTATCTGTAGAGAAAACTGTTCATAACTACAGGTTATCAAGAGCTAGAAGGGTGTCTGAAAATGCTTTTGGAATCTTAGTTAGTAGATTCCAGATTTTCAGGCAACCGATTAGGACATCTCCCAAATCTATCAACAAAATAGTTCAAGCTACAGTTGCCTTGCACAACTATCTACAGGTAAAAAGGCAGCCATTACCTTTAGATTTGCTTGACAGGGAGGATAGGCAAACTAACAGAATTGTGCGAGGACGGTGGCGTAATGATGCTAGTGATGCCATGCAAAATTTAAATGCTTAGCGCCATAGAGCACCACGAGATGGCCTTGCAGTCAGGGACTTGTTTTCTGAGTATTTCAGTAATGAAGGCCAACTACCATGGCAAAATGAAATGGCACTTCTCCACTAAATGTAGTCTGGGTATGACAATGGGTGCTACTATAGCATGCGGTCTTCCTCGGAGTCTGTAGTCTACCTCGGAGTCTGTAGTCTACCTTACTGTAAATGTGCGGTCTACCAAGACCCAAACTGACCTGACACCCTTACTAAACCTTATAAAATGGGGCTCAACGAAGTACCTAATATCTAAGTTTCCTCCTAAAGAAAATGTAAGGCATTGACAGTGAGTTGTTTCATTATAGTTGTCAATAGTTTTATTATGGAAGTGAAATGAAGTATTTGTCATTAACAGTAAGATAACATTTATCCTCGTTTATCTGATATGAAGAAAATGATATGCAGTGTATGCCAATACTACATACGTGCTAATATTCAAATTAATTATTATGTTTTGTTTATATCTTCATATATTACTAATTTACAGCAGAATAGGCATACACCGCGTATAGACGAGGATGAATGATATCTTATGTTAATGACACATACTTCGTATCACATCCATAATAAAACTATATAGGCTACATGTGGAATATTACATTTAAATTAAATGACATTTACGTGTATTTTACGTTATTCTATGTCATTATTTTTACAGATCAACAAATAATCATCTGACT
>JACEEZ010016408.1:0-12289 GCA_016584305.1 Chionoecetes opilio
TGCCCTTTGCCGCCAAAAAAGCCTTGTAATGTCATGTTCTTTGAAACAGCTAATCCCAGAGCAATTTCAGGATGATCTTACCTATGTCTCTATATCAGAGCAGTGATTATTTTGTTGTGGATGGATCAGTGATTGATACAAGGGCAAGAGGAAGTGCTGACTCGCGGCCTGCGAGGTCAAGTTTGTCTGACACAGCATGAGCAATCTACTCACTCTCTTATCCTCTCGCTTGTCCTCTCAAGCCTCCCTTGTTCACTTGTTCACTTGTTCATGGTTCTTGGTTCACTCCCCTTAACGTGTATTAGTATGTACTCGTCCATTACTTGAAGGCACACTTATATTACTTGTCGTTTATCGAATTCCACCACTGCCGTCAATTTATGTTACGACATATGTTACCGATGCCACCATTTTGTTACGACATATGTTACCGATGCCACCATTTTGTTACGACATATGTTACCGATGGCCACCATTTTGTTACGACATATGTTACCGATGCCACCATTTTGTTACGACATATGTTACCGATGCCACCATTTTGTTACGACATATGCTACCGATGCCACCATTTTGTTACGACATATGTTACCGATGCCACCATTTTATGTTACCCTTTTCTATTTTGTTATTTACAGGTAACATGAATCAACCCAAGTAACTTACACAGTCAATGACCTGTATGGGTGATTGCCAATGTGAATGTCTATCTTGAAAGGCAGGTGTAATCTACCCAGCCCAGAGGCAGACGTCAATGTGGTAGTAATAAAATGGTCAAGCGGTTTTAAGAAAGGCTTCTGATTGAGGTAATGTATAAGTATTGTAAGTGCCAAGGAATCGAGTAAGACAATATACTATTATAAATATATATTATATTATATGTATGTACACTATAAGGTTATGTTATAATACAAGTTTCGGGTTTCTTACAAGGGCCCAAAGGAAGCTTAAGTCTTATCGACGGTCAGAACAAATATTTACGTGACCAGTACTCACACACTCAGGTGTTGGGGAGTAACCAAAAAGACTCACATGGAGTCTTATCTGGGAGCGCCTGGGTCGCGTCTCCGGGGGCTTCTGTCCGTGGATGGATGAGTGGGGGGATAGACAGGTTGGGGGTGAAAGAAGAATTTAAAAGGGGAAGAAGATAAGTAAAGGGAAAAGTATGAAAAGGGTCGAAGATTGGATAGATGGCGGGCTAACCCCTTGCTATATTTTTATAAATTTTTATTTTATTGTTAGTCGCTTTTTTTTTTCGTATTTCATCTTTACAATTGATATCTATTTAATTTTTATCATTTTATCTCCCTTTTAAAATTTATTTTTTTAACATACAGACTGTCAAAAGACAGATCAATCAAAAAAAAAAAAAAAAAAGAAGACAAAAGTAGAAAAAAATTTAAAAATATATAATAAAGTAAATAAAAAAGTAAAAAATTTAGCAATAATTCCTTCTTAAAATTTTGGTTATTGGTTTTGGGTTTATTTTTTTTAGTGAAGTTTGGTTTCCCTAAAACCCAAAACCATGCCCTGTTGTTATTGTTTGCAATTATTTCCATGTAAAAATGATCTTGTATTAATTTATAAGTCTGTTTTTTGTGTTTTGACCTCTGTATATAAGTTGTGTTTATTGTTCCAGTTTCCCTTTTGGTGCTTTTCCCTGGGGTTTCTTTATTGGGTTTTTTTTATCGAAGGCAAACCCCTTAAGGGCTTTTTTTGAACTTTTTGTATGATAGCATAGTGATTTTGGGTAATGTGTTTAGTGTATAGTTTGGGTATGTCAGCATTTGGGGGAACATGCTTTATAAATGTAGTTTTATATTTTAGGTAACCTGTAAATTTTTTAAAGTTGTTAGTGCGCTCCTGCTTTATTTTTTTTATGTTTTTCTTATTCAAAATACCCCTTCTGTTGAAAAATTTAGTCCTAGATTTTGCCTTCGCTGGAGTAAGGGAAAAACTGTTCCCTCTATACTTTTAGGGGTTTTTTTTAACTGCCATTGGGAATAATTTTAAATTTTGTTGAGTTCGTTTGGATTTTCCATTTATTTTCATAATTGTTGATTCTTTCTATTTCTCTTACCACCTTAGCAGCCATGATCTTCTGATTTTATTAGGCTGTGGTAAATAATTTGAGTGATGTCATCGGCATATATAATATTAGTACAACCTACTGAAGGTGCTGGAATGTCTGATGTGTAGAGTGAGTAGAGGGTCGGTGAAAGGGAGCTGCCCTGAGGCACTCCGCTTCTAATCCTGAATATATTACCATTGTAGTTATTTATAGTTATGCTTGCTGTTCTGTTTTCCAAAAAAGTGCAAACTAGTTGTTTAATGATGTCTGGCAATCCTGTTGTTAGTATCTTATATTTTAGGCCATTGTGCCAGACTTTATCAAAGGCTTTTGATACGTCTCGTAAAACTAAGTAGCATTGTTGTTTGCTGGCTAGAGCTTCAGCTATTTTTTCTGTTGTCACAGCCAAGGCAGTGTCTGTACCCCTAGATACTCTAATAGTCTAGTCAAAATGTGGCTGAACCTCAAACAAATTGCTAACAAAGGTTTTTAACTTGGATATTGGGCATGAATAACCTCTCTTTCGGATAAAAAAAAGTTTACCAGAATTAACCTTGCCGAAAGGGGTCAACGGCCGCCATCTGTAAAATCCAACGGGGAAGATCTCCGACCCGCCGCCACAAACGGTTTTTTCCTCCTCTTATCCATAATAATTAAGCTAGGTCAATAATTGTTTTACACCAAATGCATGACTATGTACTGCCATTACCATACAATTTTCATCAAAATTGGTACAGTAGTTTTTGTGCAAAAAAAAAAAAACCGATAAATTAGAAATAAAAAAAAAAAATTTGCATGAAAACCCACACAGGGCCCACCCCAAGCCAGCTTGACATTTTCTTGGTGTTTTAAATTGTAATGATAGGTAGCTATATGCTTAACAATAAACTAACACCAGAAAATGACTAGCCCCTGCCATTGTTTTCATGCTTTTTTTTATTTCTTATACAAATATGAATATAAAAGGGTACAAAAACAGACTAAGTAGCCTTTTTCAAGGCAACAATTTTCACATTAATTCCTGACATTTCATAAAAAAATAGGTCCAAAATAAGTACAACTTACAATAATGGAATGGTCAGTTGGTCGAATGCTGGGGCAAGGCTCTTGCATAACCACCACAGAACAAGTTCATGAACGGACCAAAGAACATTTCTTGTCAAGAACTAGTCACAGGTAATTTCATCATCATCAAGATCTGGCTGTGGTGAGTTGGTGCAGTGGAGGCCTTTGCAATCACCACACAAGTTTGAACAGTGAATGCCATGTTTCCTGCAACTGCATCTTGCTGTACTACACCCTGAAGTACAGTTACACCTAATTACAGCCAACAAATTTACAGGACCAGCTGGCAAGTCAAGTCATGATTGGTTGTAATTTACCATCTGAAAGTTTCCATCCCCACTCGTCAGGTTTTAGCTGGTTTCTACCTTTCCATTCCTGAATTTGGAAGTAAACTCGAAGGCTGTGGAATTTCGTAGCTGCTCTTGTTGGTGGCAATGATTTGGCCTCAACATACTTTGAGCTTTTTACAACCTTTTCCTTAAAGCGCCTCAGTCGGAGATGATTGATGTTTTTCCCCATCATTACCATTGTACAGGCACACTAAAGCCTTCTCCCCAGCTTCAATAACTCTTCTGAACTGCTATCCTTGCCAAACACTTCTGCCAGTTTGAGGAAGTTTCTATTGTTCATCACCTTTCGAAGGGACGCTGCCTTCCCAATCCATGAACACTGGATGTACAATCACAACCCAGTAGTGCATGGATGAAAGAATGTTGGAACAAACCACATCTCCCAAAGATTTCTCATCTCTTGATGTTCCAGACTTTCACACTTTTTGCACTAGCCTTTGGTTGTGGCGTGAAGTAGATATTGTAACCGTCATCTCTATTGGCATGATAACATAGAAGGACCAATAGGTCAGTGTCATCTGCTATCAAAATGGTTTCTCCTGTCTGTGCCAGTTCTAGAGCAGTCTTCACAATCAATACGTCAGCGTCTCCAGATGCATGGACTACTTTACAACCTGCTTCCCTCCAAACTCTTTCCCAGCAAGTTCATGAACAATTGTTTGTTTTCTTGATGTAGCTAGGAAACAAATCCTTTTTTAATTTGAACACCATTTTAGGGGTCAGTAACACCTTAACACCAACAGAGCCCCTGCTCGGCGTCGGTGAGTCGCGTCTTTAATGGATGGACACTTTCATATCCATCAAAGACAATGCATGCTTTTCCATATCTAGTTGTGACATATCTGCGGTATCGGGCACAGATCTCATCAAATGTGTGACCTTTGTTGCCATGGGAGGCGTTGAAGTAGTGCTCCACCATCTAAGAGATACTGTGGGATCTGAAGGGCTGTGGACCTGATTGCACAGGGAAGTCAGTTCCCATATTGCGTCTGCCAAAGCCGGTTTCTTTGCTCTCGCGGCAGTCCGAAAGAATTAAAAAGTGCAGGTGGGTAACCACAAAGCTCATACTGGAAATGTTCTTGCTGCTGCTGAGTTGAGGTTCATTGGTAGATAGCACACACAGTCTCTGGAATAGGAGTTGTGGATCAGTCTCAACTGCTTCATCTTTGCTGAGCGAAACTTTTGACCCAAGTGTAATTGCCTGATCCTTTCTTTTAAAAGTGTACTCGTGGACATTTTTTCCAACCATTGAAGCTATGATTGTCTCTCCTATGGAGTTTGCTTTGTCCACATTCACCTTTTTGTCTCCAGTACTCCACTTGAAATGCTGTGAATGGACGGATCTTCCGTGAAAGGGTCATATGTCTGGAGAAACGCAACGAGCTTCCATGTATCCTCACATCTCGCTCTTTTCTTGCTGAAGTAGCCTCCTGGTGCTGGTCACTAGTGCCATAACGAATGCCTGCTAGTTCTTGCATTGTAAACTTGATTTCAGCACACGCTGGCAGTGATAGCGTCCAAACTAATCGTTGAATTTCGTCCATTCCTCTGCCATGAGTAAGACCTCCAGACGTCTTCATGCTTCTCATTAGCACCTGCTCAATAACCAGATCCGTCGACAAGCCAGCCCAGTAGCGATCACTCCGTCTAATCACATGGAATCCTTCAGAAAATTTCTGGTACACTTCAGGATGGCTTGTCGGCAGCCCCTCCATTTGCTGCAAGTACAAGTAGGCCGACTTTGGCATATAGGATGTGTCCTGCTGCAGCGAATATTGGCAGCATTTTCCTTACAGCGTCAAGGTGCAATTCCCAGTTCCCGGTGCGCTCTGCCTTGATAAACAATTGCAGGATCTTCACCATATCAAGGTATTGAATCCACAATTTTGCTGTTCGCTGGTCAGCCATCGCATCCTTCACATGGTTGATTCTCTTGTCAATCCTGGTCACAGACTTGTATTAATTAATTTTTTATTTTAAGGTCCAATTTGGACAAAAGAGAAAAGAATTCCACCTATCGTTGGCCTCTTAAATTAAATGTATGAACTGCGGATTCAAACACTGTCATTGCTGGTTGTGTCATATTAGTTTGCCTGGCATCCCTGTGTATGTTCAGTAATCATGCCAAAAATAATGAGTGAGTAATGAAGTTGACGCTGTTTAGTCTGAAAGACTATTTCACAGCAGAAATATAAGAAAAAGAGAGTGGACAGAAAGTGGAGAAAATATTAAAGGAAATACAGAGATGAGGATTAAAGGAAATAAAGCTGGGTAGAGTGCTTGCCAAATGATGGCGGCCGTTGACCCCTTTATCGGTTTTAATTTTTTTGCACAAAAACTACTGTACCAATTTTGATGAAAATTGTATGGTAATGGCAGTACATAGTCATGCATTTGGTGTAAAAACATTATTGACCTAGCTTAATTATTATGGATAAGAGGAGGAAAAAACCGTTTGTGGCGGCGGGTCGGAGATCTTCCCCGTTGGATTTTACAGATGGCGGCCGTTGACCCCTTTCGGCAAGGTTAATTTTGGTTAGGTTAATTGGTAAAGGTTAAACTTTTTTTTATCCGAAAGAGAGGTTATTCATGCCCAATATCCAAGTTAAAAACCTTTGTTAGCAATTTGTTTGAGGTTCTGCCAAAAAATCAGCTAGATTGACTGGACTATAAAACCATGCTGTGTTTCCGGGAGAATATTGTTAGTTTCTAGGTATTTACTAAGTCTTTTGTTAATTATTTTTTCATAAATTTTCCCTGGGACCTCAAGTAATGAAATGGGTCTATAATTGATTGGATCTGTACTTATCTTATTTGCTTTAGGTATAAGTGTTATTTTGGCATGTTTGAATTTGTTAGGAAAATACCCTAATCATAATGAGGAATTTAAAATTTCTGTGTATATTGTAATTGCTTCCTCTGGCATGTTTAACAATATTGTTTTATTTATTTGGCTATGACCAGGTGTGTTGTTTTTAAGTTGTTTTATGATATATATATTTCTTGCGTTGTTATCTTAGCAGTGATATAATTCGAGTCGTCAAGTCTAGTTATATCAGCCTTGTCATATCTTGCTTGCAGGTTCCCATTATCTGCTATGTAATTATCTACTATAGCTTCATTATTTGGGTCGAAATTCTGTTTTCTTCGGGATGATAAAAAAGGGACGTTTTCTCAGATCTTCCTAAATATTCCTCCTTCTCCTCCTCCGTGTAGAGCTTCTTATTATTATGTATAATGTATGGTGAGGTGTTGCTTTATTTCCTCTCAATTTTTTTACATTTTCCAGAAATCTTTGGGGTTTTATAAAAGGGTTTTAAGTTCATTTATTTGTTTTCCAGTTATTAGTATACTGTTCTTTTGCATTCTTCTATTAGATTTTTCCTTAGTAGTTTTAAATTATATTTTCACATACGCCCAAACCACGCATCTCAGCTTCATCTCTTAGGTTTTTAAGACCCCATTGTAAGTGCTTGATTTTATTGCTGAGTATTGTTTAATGAACTATCTTAATTTTGGTTTTAGGTATGTATGTCTCCATAGCTTTTAAAATTATATTGTACCAATTTGTATTGATGCATCAATCTCCCTTTATTAGCTTCATTTTTTGGTCTTGCTACTTGTATATTTCTTTGATATTTTGGTTAAAAAGCTCCCAATCGACATTTCCAAGTTTGTTCTTAACAGGGGGGTATCGTAATTGCTTGAGCAGTGAGGGTAAATATTATTGGTATGTGGTCTGATGACGTGACGGGTCCGCTTCTATTATATATTGTGGTAAACTTTATTATTTGTTAGTATGAATCAGGTGTCGAATGAGTGTTGGGGCCCAAAAAAAAGTGGGAAATTTTGGACCTAAATGGAATAATTTATGCTGTCTGTTAATAATTTATCCCTTTCCCCTACAGTGTTATTGTAGGAATCCCCTAGGATATTATGTTTAGCGTTAAGATCTCCTAAGATGTAGGTTGGGGTAGTTTTGATGCCAATCTGTGAAGTCCGGTATGGGAGGTAAGGTCTTCTGGGTGGGAGGTATGTTGTTGCGATTGAGATTGGTCCTGTGTTAGTTTCTATATTTTATTTGCAAATATCGGATAAAAAATCATCTGTAATTTTGTGTTTGATGTTTGATTTAATGCAGATAGCGCTTCCGTCATGTAATTCGTTGTTTGAGTTGATTGTATGTGTTGTGTAGCCAAAAATTTAAGAGAACCATCTGATTTTATTCCGTGACTATTAATTAAGATAATGTCGGGATTGATAACTCTGAAAATGTTATTGAGAGTGTGGGTGCCATTATGATTTTATTTAGAACTTTTCTGATCCTTGTCCTTTGGTCTTGTGGAGGAGTTCTTTCCTGCGGAATCCACCTCTTATTTTCTTAAAAAGCTGGTCATCTGCAATGCGCCAACAAATTTTTAGGTCTATTTCTCATTTTTTATTAGTGTAAGTATTTGTTCTTCTGTATTTTTTGTGCTGACAAACCCCCATTTGTATCTCTTCTCCTCTATTCCTTTCATCAACATGTCCCTTTTAAAGGTACGTGCGGGCCAACCTTCGGCTTTTACTGGGTGATTATCTCTAGGCCTAGTTCATCCCTTATCTGCTCCAGCGGTGGCATCTCTGGTACTGGTTGTTCCTTGGTCATATTACCTTCTTCTGCCTCCTGCCCTCTGTCTGTCCGTCTGTTACATCCCTCACTAGTCTGTCTAGCCACGGAGCTTTCTTTTGTTGCATTTACGATGTCAGCAGAAGGGGGTTTTACAGGTAAATTTATACTGGGAAGATTTTTCATTTTGAAAAGTATATGATTTCTTTATTATATGTCCCGGGTTAACCATGTTCATTAGTGGGCATGCATCATGCAGGTCAGGATAGTAGCTGCCGTGTCTTTGCCTAAATGATGTCTATTTTTGGCTGGTTACTATTAATTGCTGTTGCTTGGCTATAAAATGTTTTAGTGCCTTCTTTCTTTTCCTTCATTTCCTCCTCTCTAATTTTCTTTTTCTCCGGACATTTGTAGGCCTGAGTCCTGTGTACCCCCCCGCAGTTAATGCACAGTTTGTTTTCAGCTTTGCAGTCCCTCCAGTTATGTTCAGTGCTACTGCATTCTGAACATATTTTATAATTTTTGTCCTTTGGGGATTGGTTGGTGAAGTGGTCGTCCAGCTGGTAGCATCTCATACATGTAGTGATAGGAATATATACTTCTTTTTTAATTGAATGTGGTGGGATGCTCATTTGAAAAACCTACCAGACCTGTTCTGTTGCTTTGGGGGCTGATTTGGTTTTGGGTTTAAGCATATTTTAATAATGTTTTTTTTTTGGGGAATTTGAAAATTTGGTCTATTCCCTCAGTTATCCAGCTATTTTTGGCAGCGAGTTCCTCTTTTATTTTTTCTTCAGTATTGTTATATATGTTGTCATCCACATTAAAGACGAGCACCGTTCTTTTCGCCCTAATTTGGTGGTAATATAGGGTCTAGTTGCTCCCGCTGAGGTCTTCTTTGCACTGTCCCTTTAAAGATTTTATCTAGATCATCGTCCGTGCGTGTCAGAACTATATGGCCATCGTTTTACATTGATGATCTTAGTTGCATAGACCAAGTTCTTGGAGAGAATTCCAATAGCTTGGTTTTAGAGCGAGGTGAGGTGTTTGGCGTATTTTATTTAAAATCGGGGCCATGGTGGTTCATTCCGTAAGTGGAATGAGGTGATACACCAAAAATATATAAAACAAAAAATAAAAAATAAAAATAAATAAATCCTAAAAGACAAGACTGCTCGGAGAGCAAGACCACACCTACGCTACCTACAGCTAGTGCCGTAGCGCGCTCCCGCCCCCTGAAAGGCGTCGGAGGACACAGGCACAGCTGCCCCGGGGGACTTACCTAACCCTAACAGTTGTTGCCTCACCCCTGGGCTTCCTATCACCAACCCTTCTAAGGGCCCCCCCCTTTTGACCCTGGCCTGCGCCAGGAATCGTGGGGTTCGGTTTCGTGCGGGGAGTTACGTTGTGGACGAAAATTAATTAACTAGCCCTTTAAGTAGGCCTAACAACCCGACAAATGCCTGACAAACACCCGACAAACGACCCGACAACCAACCCGACAAACGACCCAACAAAACACCCCCCGCACCCTAGCAACACAACAGCTGTGTGCATAAAAGCACAACAGACTGCTTCGGTCACCGTCCCGAAGCCAGCAGGATGTAACAAAGCCTGCCTGCGCGGGAAGAGCTGTGGCGTGAGGTGGAGCGGAGCAAGGCACGTCTGGTCAGTTTGGCTGCCAGGCGAGAAGTGTGTTCTGTCCGTCTCCGGTTTTGCAGGCATTTTATATAGAGGAGTTTCCATTGTTGACAATTGCTTACACTTCTTGTATTGTCTCTTTGTCTCATTCTTGCATTTTTCATGTGATTCGGAATGGGTCGTTGTGATACATAGTCATGAGCTCATCGGAACAGGTGGTTAATAGAGCGGAAGTGACGTGTTTTGGGGCGTCAGGAACGACTCAACAGCCATGTGACTACCATACGCCAGTTAGTAGATAACATCAGAGGTTACGTAGAGCTAGTTAGTTGTACTAATAAAGGGAGTGGTTGGTCATAGGCCTGGTTTGCGTCCTGGCAGACCCAACTGACGGCACTACCACCAACTTAAGATATAATAATTACCAATTACCAATTATTTTAAATTACGTAATCTTGCATTCATATAATATTTTAATATGATCTAATTATCAACTGAATCACGGCAAAATTTACTTTGCATTCATTATCGGCTGAATTAGGATGCTTACACGAATATAAAATACGTGTGAAGACGCAGTTTTCGGCTCCCTTTCCCATTGAATATATTAATTTAAAGACAGGTCTACCATTGTTTAAAAAAATCAATGGGATAAATATGAAGAGGCTTACTTCCTATGAAGTTGAATTAAGAGAAGCTGGGGATAAAAAATAATTCACCAATGCGTATCTTCCAAGTATGAACAAGAGTGTCAAAGATATCTCGATAAGATACTTGGGAAAAAGAGGAATTACTGGAGTGTGCTCAATTTCAACAACGCTAAAGTCTCTTTACCCCAAATTAAATTACCAGACTTGTCATTACCTCCCTTTGAAGGAGAAAATTGGTTCTCTTACTGGGATAAATTCAAGTTTATTAATGATAGAACTGACTTAACAAGGTACATAATTTAACTTATTTGTTGGGACAGTTGAGAGGTCCCGCATATTTACTGGTAAAGGAATTAACAGTTGAAAATGCCAATTATAATGTGGCGCTCAAGATTCTCAGAGATAATTTTGAAGATAAAGACTTTATTATAAAGAACCTATTTTGCAGGTTTATGGATCTATCAAGTCCTTATCATAATTTCAAGGAATTAGAAGAGTTCAGAGTAACTTTGAATTGCACCCTAAGCGCAATTGAAGCTCATAAACCCTTGATTGAGTAGGACTGGTTGCTCAGTACCGGTGTTGTAGGTCTCGAGACTGGTCTTGGTCTTGGTCTTGGTCTCGTTTGATGTAGTCTTGGGGCTTATTCAAGAATGCTGGTCAATCCCGGTCGGTGGGATTTTCCACGGTCGTACCTCCAATGGTCTCATCTACAAGAACTGCCCCGACTGGTGGATTATTTCACAGCGTACCAAACAAGCGTGCCAAAGCGGCTCAGTACTTTGACGTTTACTATTCTAATACATCTTTACTATGAAATTTATCATTCTGACATTAAAATTAATAGCTAAGTTTGTTCGCCACTGTTTCTGAGGCGTTGGTGCATGAAAAAATTGGCCTGAGTGATGCGTGCGATAATTTGAACGCCCCCACCACTGCTCCACACCATGGCTGCCTCACCCCCCGGCCGCGCCTGGCTTCTCACAGTTCACACACTATATAGGCCATCCTGGACCAAATTTCACTTAATGATGACAGTGTGCATGTCACAAGGTATATGCTTACCTCTCGGTTTTGAAACTCTCTGTAATGGTCTGGGAAGATACGATGGATGGTGGAACGGGATGAAGGGGGATGTGCAAGTTGTCGGATCAGCTGACATTACCCCCACCCCTGAGCTCGACGCGTCGCGTCGTATTTTGATTCTTGTATACCAAAAACCGACACAACGGGTGGAGAAAATTCTTGAATATGGCCCTTGGTCTTGATCTTGGTCTCGAAGCTTCTGGTCTCGGAGTTTGGCTCGAGACCAGGTCGAGACCAGGATTAAAAAGTGCATCGCGGCGTGGGGAAGATCGGAATTTATTATCATACACGGAGAAAAATCATGGCTGTTTCGATTCACGGCGCGCCATACAGCGTTGTACTGTCTTTAGATACTGCCTGACTACTATCCATTTCAGACCCCATGAGGCATAGTTTTTCGCAAATATCTTCTAAACTGGTTCTACACTGGTTTCTGAATCAAATTCCTCTCGTGACTTCTGGCATCTAGCAAATAACATCTCCAACAATTTTTCTTCTTCATCTTTCCCTCCTATGCTTCACCCAGATGGCTCCACAGCTGTCTCATCTATTTCTAAAGCTGAACTCTTCGCTCGAACCTTTGCTAAAAATTCCACTCTGGTTGATGAAGGGCTTGTTCCACCTTCTCCTCCACCCTCTGACTATATTATGCCTGTCATTAAGATCCTTCGTAATGATGTTTTCTTTGACTTTTCTGGCCTAGATCCTCGAAGGCTTACGGTCCTGACGGAGTCCCTCCTATTGTTCTCAAAAACTGTGCTTCTGTGCTTGCACCTTGCCTGGTCAAACTTTTCCGTCTTTGTCTATCTCTTCCCTT
>JACEEZ010016409.1:0-2500 GCA_016584305.1 Chionoecetes opilio
CCCGAATTAAATGATGATCGAAAACTCTTCATTCATCTCGTTCATTCATGGCTGTTCCACCATGTAAATCCAATGCGGATTTTTTTTGTTCATAAAAAATAAACGAAGTCCAAAGTGATTTGTGTTCTCTTCATCGTGTTACTGGATACGACAAAATATTTTGGCTTGTACTTAGAGCATATTGCATATTTATAATGTTTTTGTGGGTGTTGAACAGTCCATGGCCCGTAACGAGAGTCATGATGAAGGTTGAGCGACGACCTTCGTTGACAGGAAGGTGTAACCATAAAGGGATATTTTTCGGAACGAAAGAGCACACGTAGGTCAGCACAAAGACACGGTCACCTTCGTGTCTTTGACGACCGTCGTCGCTGCTCTTCGTAACGAAAAATATCCCTTTTATGGTACCCTTCCTGTCAACGAAGGTTGTCGCTCGCCCTTCATCATGACTCGGCTAATGGTCTGTGCAACACCTAAAAACATTACTATATCTGCAATATGCTTAGAAAGTGTAACCGTAAATATTCCTCAATCAGTTAATATAACAGCGGCAAATGGTCATATGCCCTACGGCGGGCCGCTGGGAGCGGCCCGCCGGTGAGCCTCTGAGCAAATTCCCAGCGGCCCTACGTCGTACACTTCCGTCGGGCCGCCGGTAAGACATACGGAGGGCCTCCGGAGGCCCTCCGTCTTTGTGTTTGCTGGGGTGGCTTTGTTGTTTATTTGACAGCGAGTCATTGTACAACGTGGGGACAAGAGGTGTGCGCCGTGTGTGTGTCTGTGTATCCTGTGGCTGACTGAATTACCTGGCTGGTGTTGCAGTTGTGTCGGCGAGGACAAGTCAGGTCAGCGTCAGGTCACCCTCGGGCCTCTAATCCTGGTCCCAGACAGGGGGGTGGCCTAAGCAGATGCAGGTGTGTATGTGCGTGTGTGTGTTAGCGCCGCTACAGTGGTAAGCAAGGTGGGATAGGAGACATCATAGGCCTTTGTACCACCTTGACCCCTCAATCCTCACCCCTGTACCTCTACGGATAAGGAAACTGTATGAAAGAGTGCTAGTAAAAAGGTTGCAACGGTACCTGTAGGACAAGTCTTCCACACGGTGCACCAAGACCAAGACCCATCACGGCGCCACACCGTCCGCCTCAAGGCCGAATCACACCATACCATCATGGTGACGGCACCGTTTCATCACATCCGTTATAATTTTTTACATTCAAACAAATAGACGTGTTACACTAAACGGTGCACCGCCGTCACGGCTCCAATACATCACCGTCCTGTCACGTAACGGTTTCTGTGGAAGAATATTTTAACGTAATGAGACTGTGCCGTGCTGATAATTGTAGTTTTCTCAAGGCTTTATGTAACCAAAACAGTGTCTTTTAGAGTTCAACTCCTCTTCTTCATCCAACAGAAGTGCTATTAATGCAAATTTCATCAACTATAGCCTCTGAGGCACCATGTCTGCTTAGAGGGTGAGCAGGAACTGCCGAAAATGACGGAACCGTGACGAATAGTGTTAATACAAGGCACGGCTGACGGAACGCTGCCATGATTTCAGAGTGTGAACCAGCCTTCACCTGTACCTTCCTGAAGAAGACTAATCAACCCTCGCGAGTGTGATAGATTCATAGGTGTAAACCAGGGCAAATATTGTCAATCCCGACAACGGTGCCCTTCAACAATTACAAAAATAACAAGGTAGAGATGGTTACCTTACAGTGTTACCTAAATATCTTCGTGAATTTTTGTTATTGGACAACCACCGATTTTGAGACCGAAACTTAGTCCTCCTGGATAGTTTTGATGTGTTTTGAATGAATCTGGCTCGTTTTTCTCGGAAATCAATGTTTGTTTATATGTATGTGTGTATGTGTGTGGGGGGGGGGCAACCTGCCCCTCCAGGTCCGCCCCGCAAACATTGCTATATATATACGCTTCACACTGCCATATTATGGGTAATTTTCGTTTTTCTCTATATCATCTGTTACTAAACCAAACCCCACCTCTAACCTAACCTAACTCTAACCTAATCTGATTTAACCTAACTTAACTTTCTGGCTGAAATAACGGTAGATTTTCGGTACAATGTGTAATGCCATAATTATTCAATTGCGCCATGGGAAATAGGGCTCAAAATACTCAGAATGAAGAAAGCTACACGATAATGTAGGTAAGAGCCCTACGACTTTTGAAAGCCCACTACCAAAATAATACTAATATCTATGCTGCAAATTTTCCACAAAGTCTAAACACCAGAGGTGGGCATCGCAATTTTTTTTCCAATTCCGCAATCGCAATTCCGCAATTCCGACCTGCACCAGTCCGCAATCGCAATTCCGCAATTTTTTTTCAGATAGGCCTTTTCGCAATCGCAATTCCGCAATTCCGCAAACTAATTTTGACACCTACAATTAAACAAAACACCTACAATAAAAAAAAAATTGTCTATAACTCTTAAACACCTACAATTAAAACAAAAAATGTCTCAAGACTT
>JACEEZ010016409.1:7500-30000 GCA_016584305.1 Chionoecetes opilio
CAAAAGACCAAACTACAAGCAGCTTGTAGCAAAACTTATTGCGTTATAAGAATTTAGGCTGTAGGTTGTCATTAAAGGTGCACTTTTTGCATTCACATTTAGACTTTTTTTCGTGAAAACTAGGTCAAGTGAGTGAGGAACATGGTGAGAGATTCCATCAGGACATTGCTACAATGGAGAAAAGATACCAAGGAAGACGGGACACTGCAATGATGGGGGACTATATATGGTCACTGGTGCGTAAAGAGAAAGGAGCTCACAGTAGGAGAGCACGATCTTCAGTGCTTTCTAGTATAATATTATTATAATCTCATCATAGGCTTACTTACATTTTCTCATTAGTTTAAAAAGGAATATAAGGACCAAATAATTTCAGTTACTATTAATGGACAATGTGAATAAGGTGAATAAAGCACTATCGCAGCTAATTATGGTTTCCTTTCTCTATAAAACCTCAATTATCTCCTAAAATATCGATGCTATGCAAATTCCACGGGTATTTTTGAAATCAGGAGAAAAAAACACCCTAGAAACACTAAAAACATTTAGAGAAATAAAACTTATTACCCAGTGATTTATCGCCGTTCGAATTGTCAACTGAGAATAAATTATTATTTTCTCATTTTATTTTGGAATGCTTGGGTTTTAAGGAGTTTTGATGCATCAGATATTAAGATATATAAGGAAGGAGCCTGTGTTGCTAGTGATTTAGTGGTAGGTGTGTATTGTTCAAAATAGTGACTATTAGGCACAGTTGCAAGAAATGGACGTTTTCCATCGAGTACACGATAGTGAGTGGGGCGCCCGACTGTCATGATACTCCATTGATGAGTTTCATGAACGGCTGATTTTGCCCCCATCGGCATGATGTCCCGCCGTCGGAAGCGAGGTGTACCAACCCGTGCGATAAATAGAATAATAATATTTACTACTATAAAGAAATTCATTCCAGTCATTTCTATCATGAATTATTGTTTTCCATAACATAAAAAAATATACTAATATTTGTATTACCAATGCTGTTTTCAATAGAAAGAGGCGGTACGAAAAGATTTCACAAGTTCTGAGGTTGGTCATTTGAGTTACCATGACAACGCCACGCTGGTGTTCACCTCCTCCTCCCTCTCTGTCTCATGGTTACAATTTATTTGCGTTTCTAGATGATTCTAGTCAGTAATATTTAATCATATTACTTATTATCATTTCGAAATGGTAACTGCATAAAAGTAACACATACATTCAATCATAGTTAAAGTCTGTTCACTTATATCCCAGCAGGAATACCGAGCGGGTATAGGCGTTGGTTAGGGCTGCAATGATCCGTTGAGGAACCATATGAGCCCTGGTGATGTCCTATGATGCTTCACAGGCGTGGAGTTGTCAGTTCTTCATTAGACACAGTAGTGGATGACGTGGTTAGGGTGTGGATGTACTCCGCCCGCCCGCCCCCCCACCCATATCACCACCGCGTCAATAGGTGGCGCGGACATCCCCCGCTTTCTTGGTTCCCGGCAACTAAAAATGATAAATTAGCTGCCTTTTTTCTGCTTAGAAACCGCGTTTTCTTTCCTCGAAGTGCCCAATATTGAATATGTTGATTTTTGATTTTCAATGGAGTTTTTTGATTTAATATGGGTTTATCGTCCTCATCGGTGGGGGGGTTACCCCCCGACAAATTTTTTCCCCGAGGGGGCCCCGATGGGGGTGAAATGACGTTTTTGGGGGCCCCAGTTGCAAGAGGTCTCGTCGTGCCCTATAGGGCCCCGGGCGGGGAAAATGCCCACCTGCACGGGGTTAAAGAACAGCGTCTTTTCACCCCCTCGTGGGCCCCCATGGGGAAAAAATCGTCGGGCGGTAACCCCCCTACCGAGAGATATCGATGAGCCCATATTATCAAATATTCCATTGAACATAAATAATCACAATTCAATTGGACACTTTCTGAGGAAAAAATCAAGCTTTTACAAAAGCAAAAAAGGCACAATTCATCATTTTCAGTTGCCGGGTCATGACAACGGGTGGATGTCCGCCACCTATTGACAGCGCGGTGATATGGGGCGGGTGGGGGGCGGGCGGAGTCCCCAACCTAAAACAATACTTTCTCCGCCTTCCTGTGTCAACTAAAGAAGACGATCAACTACCCCCTGTGAACGCATCAAGGACTTAAAATCAATCTTTGGGGGGCATCCGCCGGGGGCGCGTCCCCCTCGCCCACCCTACGGCGCCACCCCCGGGGGGGTCACCAGCGGAGTTCCATCGGCTTTTTTCCCTACCAAGCAGCTCCGACAAGAAACACAACTTGCCCCAGCCCACCTTTGGGGGCCCCCCCTTGGGCCTCCTCCACGCCGGTTTGTCTCTTACAATACAACCCGATGGGAAGGATCTTTTAGAGGGTAGCGGCCAAAATGCCCTATAGCTGAAGTTGGCGCTGATGGATAGCAGGAAATAGGCCTCGATTCGCCCTAAGGGGTGAAAATCGCTGTTTTGAACGTAACTCCCGCGATCCCCCTGTTTTTCGAAGAACTTTTTACCAAAGCATTTTTCGTCTTTTTCAAGTCACTATTTAGTGCCAGTCACACAACCATAGAGTAAAAGGGTCACAAGCGACTTGAAAAACCGGACTTTGTCCCCTGCAAGGTCCCGGGGACAACCCCAAATATCCCGCTGACGAGCCATAACACCGTGGGCTTGCCAATCCGTGAAGACTTCTGACGTGCCCCGCCTCATTATGACGCGCTCCCAAATATGTAAACTTTCCAAGTCTCAATGTCCTCGCCCCCCCAGAACGACGTACTTTTCATCTAGTAAGTCCCAAACCTGGCCCTTGGTTTTTGACCAGAGCCCTAAATCCCAAAGGCTTTCCCTCCTCGTGCAGCGCCTCGGACCCCATACCGGGACCTCCAGCGACCCCAAAAAAGTTTACTGCATCATTGGAAAAACCCAAGATCATGATTTTGGTGTTCCCCGAGGGTGCCCAAATCACTTTGATTTTCAACCTGCCCAAATCCCGCCCATACAAGCGTTGAAAAGTGAGGGGGCAAGACGCCCCCCTGCCTCACTCCTGTATTCCAAAAAGAAGCTGGATACACCTGCCCCCACTTCACAGCACTCTCAGCCCCCAAATCAGACCATTATCAAACCAATACCCTTTTCGGAATCCGGGGTCATATGGTCCTCAAGGATCCTTGCAGCCCTATACCAACGCCTATACCCGCCAGGTATTCCGCGGGGGATATAAGTAAACAAAAACTTTAATATATTGAATGTTGTGTTATTTTAAAGCATTTTACCTTTTAAAATGTATAAGAAATAGGCTAAATTTTTACTGACTAAATCATCTAGAAACGCAAAATAAAACCAGAAGAGAGAGAGAAGAAAGAGGGGGAGAGAGAGAAGAGAGGAGAGGAGAAGAGAGAGAGGAGAGAGGAGAGAGAAGAGAGAGAGAGGAGAAAGAGAAAGAGAGGAGAGAGAGAGAGAGAGAGAGAGAGAGAGAGAAGAGGAGAGATGGGGGAAGGTGAACCCCGTGGCATTGTATGTAATAAAGCCCAACCTCAAACTTTGAATCTTTTCGTACCCCCTCTTTCTTTGAAAACAGCTGCTAATACAAGTTTAGTATATTTTTATTTTATGGAAAACAATAATTTATGATAGAAGACTGGGAAAGAAATCTTTTTAGTGTAACTATTATTATTCTATTTATCGCATGGGTTGGGACACCCGCTCCCGAGGGGCATCATTCCCTGGGGGGAAAAAACGCCGTCATGAAACTCATCAAAGAGGGAGTATCAAAGACAGCGGCGCCCCCCTCTACGTGTACTCGTGGAAAAATCCTTTTTGAAAATGGGCCTTAAAAAAGGAGCGGGGGGATTTTCCCCGCCGGGGCCCTATGGGGGCCCCGACGAGACCTTCTGAACTGGGCCCCTTTGTGTTATGGCGTTGCCGCTGCAAACTGTCTCCCTGTCACCTAACACCCTTTAAAAAACCCTTTTTTAAGGGGAACACGGGGCTACCTGACCTAAAAAAGTGACACGGTTTTCAGGACATCATTACAACCAATATTATACATAATAATAAAAAATAGTCAGATAATAAAACGATACCTTTTAAGCCACTGCCGTTTTGGGGTTGTTTTTTTTGTTTTCTTTTTTAGGGAACCTTCTGCTTGGATCGCTTTGTAGGTTGTCAAAATCGAGCCGATCTTTACAATATCTCCTTTTTTTGCCCCCTCTGTGCCCCCTTTTCATATGTATGAATAAAACCATTAAAAAGTTTTATGTCACATTAACCTAGAAAAAGATATTTATAGCACACAATAAAGAGCGAGCCTGGGTACTTACTACCTCTCCTAGTACCAGTCCCGAAAAGTCGTGGCGAGGTGCCAATCCCTGATGTAGCGCCAGTCACTGTTTTCCTCCAAAATGCTAAAAACGGAAATCGTCGAATTCACATCATGCCCTTTAACAACAACAACAAAAACAACATAGCTACACTTTTGGTTGTGTTTGTAATTATCTGCACACGGTCTGGTGTGTTTTTTAATTTTCTCTTTTTTCACAGCAAGTGGGGCGACCAAACCCCATGTAGCCCCGTCACTTTTACCTCCCAAATAGCTACACGGTTTGGTTTTTGTTTGTGATTATTCGCTTTATTTCACAAATTTTTTCCCTTTTTTTCCTATATTTTCACACCCCTTTGAAATACCCTCGCTCTAGACCACTTTCCCCCTTTGCCGTTTTAAACGAGGGTTTACTGTACCCAGATTTCGTACCAAGAAATAACCAGGGATAATTCCGATAGCCCCGTTTGTCATGCGACTCAATTTGCCCCCCGGGGCCCCCCCGCCCGGGGGGCCCCCTTTAACTCATTTCCCCTGGGGACACGCCGAGCCCGGTGACCCGTGGCCAAAAATCCGCCCCTGGCCTCGCTCCCTTTAATCAATAGTTTTGAATAGGGAGGCATTGACACCAGGTGCCCCATTGGCTTGAGCCAGACGAAGCACACGGGCTCTGTGCATAAACTTCTCTCACAACCGTACCATACTGTGCTATAGAGGGCTGCCCAGCCAGGACTCAGACCAGCCCTCAGACCCTCCGGCCCACTGGGACATAAGCCGGTGTGCCCTATGGCCAATCCGCCCCTGGTCACAAGGAAAAAATATTGGCCCATGCCACCATGGGCGAGGACCATTCATCATACCCGACAAATGAGAACCTACATGGCCCATCATCTGAGCCCTTAAGGAAATAAAGAAAGCCTACAAACTTGAAAATTACAAAAAAAGCAAAACTATCTAGTTATCGAGTTGATGCTGGTAACATCTGCATGGGGAGGCAGTAGCAGAGTGGTTAGCGTCACCGAGTGGCGTTCTCGAAGACCCGAGTTCGATCCCGAGTGAGACCCATAAATACACTTAAAATATTTTTGCACTGTCGAGTGGCCTATGAACACCCACATGTCCTGTCCATTAACTCTACCTTCGATTGCATGTGCATCTGAGGACACAGGGGGGCGGCATGAGCCTCTAATTACAGGCGTCACTATAAAAATCCTGCCTGCGCCACCACGGGCAAGGGCCAAACATCACAGCCCTCAAGTGAACCTCCAGGGCCTACCATCCGAGCCCTGGAGGTCACTGCAAACAAAAACACACACACCACACATATCTATCCTGAAGGGTCAGTAATAACATACGCTCACCACAACTGTACATTTGTTTTATGTAGTCTCTTAGTGTCCAGCCCATCCCCCTAGTCCACTAGTCCTGTTACAATGTCTGTCCCACTCTCCGACAAGAAGGCTACCAAACTTTAAGTCAACCTCAACTTAAGTCAACCTCAGCACCAGCAGCAGTGGTGAGGAAATTATGGAGCAGCAATGCATCTAATATGTATAGTTAACAAAGAGCAGCAGGAATACTAAGAAGAATCACCATGAAGATATATGTTTACTATAAAAATTAAATTACGTATATGAAAAGAAATACATAATTTGAAGAGTAACCAAAATAAAGTAACAGTCATATAAATATGTTTAATAAATAAAAGAGATGTCTAGATCATCGTACAAATGCCTCAAAAGAACTATTTCATTGTAGGATTTATCCTGTTCATGCAACGGATGGATAATATAAAATGTCATTTAAATTTGAATTAAATTATTTTCCTCAGTAGACATTTCTGGACTACCTATCTATTTATCCAATCCTGTGAGTTTGTAAGGCAACATTCCGGGTGAATGTGACGATCCCGTGGTTTGTTTTGATGTCTGATGTTGCAGGAAACTACAATTGATTACCTACAGAATTTTCACTTGGGTGGTTACTACCTTCAGAGTTTTCAATTAGACAGTTGCTACCTTCAGAATTTTCACTTGGGCAATAGTTAGCTTCAGAGTTTTCACTTGGGTGGTTACTACCTTCAGAGTTTTCATTTAGGAAGTTGTTACCTTCAGAATTTTCACTTGGGTGGTTGTTACCTTCAGAGTTTTCAATTAGACAGTTGTTACCTTCAGAATTTTCACTTGGGCAATAGTTAGCTTCAGAGTTCTCACTTGAGTGGTTACTACCTTCAGAGTTTTCATTTAGAAAGTTGTTACATTCAGAATTTTCACTTGGGTGGTTGTTACCTTCAGAGTTTTCACTTGGGCAGCTCTTGCCCTCAGATTTTTCATTTAGACACTTGTTGCCCTCAGAGTTTTCACTTGGGCAGCTCTTGCCCTCAGAGTTTTCACTTGGGCAGCTCTTGCCCTCAGAGTTTTCACTTGGGCAGCTTTTGCCCTCAGAGTTTTCACTTGGGCAGCTCTTGCCCTCAGAGTTTTCACTTGGGCAATTGTTGCCCTCAGAGTTTTCACACTGGGAATCTTCATCCTGGGAGTTGTCACCTCGAGAACTATCACCTTTGGTATCGGCATTTTGGGATTTGTCACTTTCAGAACTGGATGAAGAACTCTGTCCTTCGAGCTTCACCAGACCCAGAGCTGCCTTAAGTAACATGCCTACATCCCTCATCTGCTGCCCTTCTGCAAATATGAAACATCATTTTATGAGACAACAACAATTGGTAAATAATTTAATCATACTGCAGCTACTCATTTGATAACATTCCAACTCTAGCTATGAAGAAATGGATTTAGGACGCTCATTCCCTTTTATGCATAAAACTGAGGATTGCAAAAAATCAAATTCAACTAAATCAACTCGTGACTAGGAAAAAAAAAGGATGAAGCTGTCAAAGGATGAGGCAAAGGGCCAAGACCATAAAATCTACTTGGATATCTGGTTGACAAATGCAGATCAGTGGTGGGTGTGCAACATTTGAGAGAACCCTTACTACTGCGGCAGTGCCAGGAGGAAGTACTGGTTGTCACTTACAATACTAAACCAAATGATAAAAGTGTGAATCAATATCTGAACTTTTAGATAATTTCTTAATAATCAAACTATATTTTATGTAAATATAATATACCAAATATAAATTACATATGGGTACAAATATATAATGTCAACTCAAAAAGTGTCTGAAAGATATAAGTTAAAGAAAAAAGAAAAATACATTAACAGTGAAAAAAGGCTATCAAAAGCAGAATGTGTGATACCATTCTAGAAGATTTGTAAGTTTTTCATTTCGTTTAAAATCAAAGATCAAATGTAAATAACCATCATAATTTAAAATTTTACTTACAATTTTTTGGTTTGTAATTTGTTTGAATTTGTTTTAGCTATCTGCTATATGTTACGAGCCCCCATACTTGTTTAGGGGGTCAGTTGTATGAATAAGTATTGCACTTTTCTTTGATGATAATCAAATTTCGTTCATCCTCACATATAAATTCACTAAATGAAATAACTACAATTTCATGTAGTTCCACCCTGAATTTTACAAATTGCGTCCTGAAAAAAATACAAAGGAGTGGATTGTATAGGGTGCCATGCAACAGTTGGCCGTACTATGTGGCCCAACTCCTTACCTTCTCGGCCTGTGACTTCCTTCTCAAGCTGTAACTTTTCCTGAGCAATCTGCAACATGCCTTCCTCGATGGTATCTTTGCTGATCAAGCGGATGATCTTCACAGGTCTGTGATAACAACAATGTATTTTATGAATTTCTTAAAATATCTTTGCCAAATAACATGCATTAATGTCATAATAAACCTCACTAATTCATATCATGCACCAACAAATGTTTGCTGTATCTAGTCAATGCTTATGCCATTGAACCTCTTCAAAGGAGTGACAACAGCAGAGGAGCATCCATTTGCACCTGTGAAGGCACACATGTCACATACTTTAACACTCAATCTTCCCCTTTAATATAGTATACCCCAAAGACTACTCTATACTGGACTTGCTACTCGTGCCCCGCGCCAACCCGCCCATGACCAGTGGAGGCCAGTTTTGCAATTCCTGGCATTTTCGAACATCACCCCCATTTCCCTTCCTATGGTTTATCAGTATAAATGATATACCGTTATCTTCATAAATGTTTGTTCTATAATATTATCAAATAAAAAACAGTAAAATACACTAAAGAAATGCCATTATAAAAGAGTGAAGAAATATACATTCACTTAAACTCTTCGCCATTTAATATTTTGCGAGAAAACATTTTAGATGAAACATAACAATAGAAGCGGATTTTCATTAGCTTTCCATTGATATATTTCGTTTTCTGATAAATGAATTACCACCATGCATAAATTAGCGTTAACTAAAAAAATAACATCATCAATCGGATCGGCAAGTAAAAAAGTGTTCCATGAATACAGTAGACTATGGTTTATCAGTATAAATGATACACTGTTATCTTCGTAAATGATTGTTCCATAATATTATCAAATAAAAAACTGTAAAATACGCTAAAGAAATGCCATTATGAGACTGAAGAAATATGCATGAACTTATTCACTTAAATTCTTCGCCATTTAATATTTTGCGTGAAGACTTTTACATGCAACATATCAATAGAAGCGGAATTTTATTAACTTTCCATTGATATATTTCGTTTTCTGATAAATGAATTAGAACCATGCATAAATTATCGTTAACTAAATAAATAACCTCATCAATCGGGCCATTTTCCCGATTGATGAGGTTATTTATTTAGTTAACGCTAATTTATGCATGGTTCTAATTCATTAATCAGAAAACTAAATATATCAATGGAAAGCTAATAAAATTCCGCTTCTATTGACGTTTCATGTAAAATGTTTTCTCGCAATATATTAAATGGCGAAGAGTTTAAGTGAATATTAAGTTCATGCATATTTCTTCACTCTCTCAGAAGGGCATTTCTTTAGTGTATTTTACAGTTTTTTTATTTGATAATGTTATAGAACAAACATTTACGAAGATAACGGTATATCATTTATACTGATGATCCATAGGAAGGGAAATAGGAGGGATGTTCGAAAATATCAGGAATTGCAAAACTGGCCTCCACTGGGAATAGCCCAAAATGAGTAGCAAGTCCAGTATACAGTAATTTTGCATACCCCTATAGCATCTAGCATCTATAACATTCTTGTCATCTCACTCTCATTCATCCTCTCGTAAGTGACATAGCAGGAAACTTAGGTGGAAAGCACTAATAGAGGAAGTGGTGTGCACAAGCAGTGCAGAAATCCAAAGAAAAGCATGACAATTTGGCATCTTAAAAAGGACATTACAATTTGCTAAATAATCAAATCTCTCTCTCTCTCTCTCAACCCATCAGGGTGGCTCGGTTGGTAGAGTCATGAGCTTGCGTGTAGAGTCCCTGCATTCGGTCCGGTTCGAGTCCACCAAGTTCGTCCTGGGGCACTTTGTATAGTCAATAACCTTGTAGTTGGTACTTGCAAAGTGTCTAGATCTCTCTCTCTCTCTCTCTCTCTCTCTCTCTCTCGCTCTCTCTGTTAAATCTTGTATGAGAATCAGATATACAAAAATTTCATCACCAACCTTGTCTGCCCTACTCGATGGCATCGGTCCTCAGCTTGCTTATCATTATATGGGTTGAAGTCTATGTCATGAAGGATCACTGTGTTGGCAGCTGTCAGATTAATTCCCAACCCTCCAGCTTTGGTCGATAGAAGGAAGATAAATATATCCTCCTCCTCAGTAAACTGGTCTATGAGTTCCTGCCTAAAGAAAATGATAGAAAAATTTGTCATATAATTTGGGTTACTCCTAATTACATGGAACTGGTATTTGACAATATCTCTTCAAGTTAATATATACCATTAAACCAGTGAAGCTACAGCATCAAAATTTATTAAAAAAAAAAAAAAAAAAAAAAAAAAAAAAAAAAATTTCAACTAAAATAACTTTAATCACATACTGACAATTACTAAATGTCACAAAATAACTAAGATGCACACTGAGACGATACATAATAAGCAAAACCTGAATCCTGTCATACAGTGTATTCTGATGTTTGAAAGCAAATGATCAAATATAGAATATATTATAAAATTAAAGAAAACTAGTGAAATTGTCATTTAGTAAAATCAAGCCAACATCTTAAAAATATCCAGTCTGGTTTTATTTAGTCTATAATAACACCTCTTCGTGGGAGCTTCATCAAGAGGGGGGCTACAAAAATGGTCTCCATTTGCACCATGCACTCCATGAATCTCAATCTCTCTCTCTCTCTCTCTCTCTCTCTCTCTCTCTCTCTTTTATTTTTTTTATTTAAACTGTTAGTAAATTTGGTATTATTAGAGCTAAAGCTCTAGGTTTTACACTAGAGCTATCTATCGCTACGTATAATATTAAACAGACATTATATATTTAATAATAATCTAGGCCATATTATGTATATTAATGACATGGTGACTGATTTGAAAAGTTACATGAGCCAGTTTGCAGATGATGTGACAATTATGAAGAAGATTACATAGGAGGAGGATTGCAGATTCCTACAAGAAGACTTGGATAGAATATATAAATGGAGTCAAAAATGGAAAATGGAATTTAATGCCAAAAAATGCAAATTATTAAAATTTGATGAGTGCGAAAAGTTTAACATGAAATTACAAAATGGGAAGAGAGACAAACAATCAAGCAAGTGAAGAAAAGGATCTTGGTAATAATTCAGGATGACTTATCACCAGAGAAACACATTAATAGAATTGTTGGTGCTACATAATAAGCTTTTAACAAACATCAGAACGGCCTTTGTCTATATGGACGAGGACATGATGAAGACATGTATTGTGGCCATGATACGCCCCAGACTGGAGTACGCCACAATAGTTTGGTCTCCGCACAAGAGGAAAGATGTAAAGAAGATAGAAAGAACACAGAGGGCAGCCACAAAGATTGTTCCCAGCCTGTCAGACCTGACTTATGAGGAGAGGCTGAACAAATTGGGGTTGTAATCATTGTAAGAAAGAAGAAAAAGAGGAGACTTAATAGCAAGGTATAGAGCCATGTCAGGAATGGAGAGAAATGACAAAGAGAACGTGTATGTACGGGATGTAGGAGCCACAAGAGGTCATACGAAGAAACTTAAGAAGACAAGGTGCTTGAAGGACATTAAGAAGTACAGTTTTCACTATCGGTGCATTGATATGTGGAATAACCTGGACAATAAAATTTTAAATGCCAAGAAAATTCATGTTTTTAAAGCTAAAATTGACCAATTGAGACAAGGAGACGGGACCCCACGAGTGTAACTCATTTCCCGTATATCACAACGAGGTCAAAACAGAGATAGCAAGCTCCAGCACGTCAGCACGGGCTACTGCCTTCCTGGGAACATTATTGCCTGCTCAACCCACGCAGGCAGACGTGGAAAGATGGATATTGTAATAAAAATTGCAAGAGATGTTAAACCTTCTTCAAAATGTAATTGAAAGTAAAGTGTCCAAGGGCATCTTTGTGTACATATAGAAAAAAAAATGGGGGAGGGTCTTTTTTTAAATCACAAAAGATGGTGATAATCTCCTAACTGTTCTCTAGCAATTTACTTCATGTACAGTAATTTTTTTTCTTTTGAAGTTTTGGTTGAATGCTGTCACTTAAATTACATTCATCATCAGACGATGAGGATTACATATTTGAACTGAATTTGTTGGATAATAACTGACATAAACCCACATCATTATCTCTGTCCGCGCGGATCAGCGCCAGTAAGCTAAATGTGATTGGCTGATGTCGGTCATTCTGTACACTGATTGGCTGACTGTCATCGGCTGGCATGACTATTTGTTCTGCATGCAAATTCTTTCTCTGATTGAAAGGCCGGTGAAAAGGAGCTTCAACTATCTCACTTTGATTGCTCCCTTTTGCTGATCATTGCGAACGGTCCCTCTGAGGCACTTAGAGGGAGGCTTTTGTGCATCCACACCCTGGCTGACATCACACCATACTACAGACTATATCAGAGCAGAGCACAGTGGGGTCTTCATCCCTATGCCATAATTACAAAAAATATAATTAAATGATGATTATCTTACAATGTTATGCTTCACAATATTAAAAAACATTATTCATCTTACCTTTCAGATACCTGCGTAGTCCCATCAAACCTCAAATATTTGTGTCCTCTCAATTTTGTGTATTGTTCCAGGATATTCAAAACAATGACAAACTGTGAGAAAATCAACACTCGAGCTCCTGAAAAGAAAAAGAAACTGATAAAGAAAATATCTCTAAAAACACACACTTGTTTTTCTCCATCAGTGACATCCATAAGAAGGATGTCTATTTTTTCATGGCAAAGTTTTGTTTCAAACATACATGTTTTGATTCATAAGAGGAAGAGTAGTCATTCTAGTAAAGACTGTAATTTCTAAATTATTATTCTTCAAATGAACTACATATACATTTACTGGAAAATAGTATCACCATCTTCAAAACAAATAAAACCCATAACAGACTTTACTTTCTCCTTTCACTTCAATATTTATTGAATGGCATTATCAGTGATTTTATACACATCAATTATATCATAACCCTTTATCAGTGATTTTATACACATCAATTATATCATAACCCTTTATCAGTGATTTTATACACATCAATTATATCATAACCCTTTATCAGTGATTTTATACACATCAATTATATAAAACCCCTTTTATCGTGATTTTAACACATCATTTACAAAACCTTTATCAGTTTTTTTAAAAACACATAAATTTATATAAACCCCTTTACAGTGTTTTTAAAACCCCAAAATTATATCATAACCCTTTATCAGTGATTTTATACACATCAATTATATCATAACCCTAGCTTCCACTGGGAATAATGAAACAGAAATATGTGAATGCTAAAAACCTATGAATACTTGCGGCAGCACTTTTAAATGTCCGTGCTTTTCATATTTTCTTGTGATCAATCAGAAGGACCAAAACTAAAATATATAATTTTAAATATTATATTATATTTTTATATATATAATATATAATAAAATATATATTTTTTATATATATATTGTCATCAGAAAGACCAAACTATATACAAAACCCTTCATGTTCGGGGGGGGTTAGGGAACAAGACACCCCGATTAGCGAAAATCCGCGAGCATGACATTATCTTCATTTCCCCTTTTTTTTTTTTTTTTTTTTTTTTTTTTTTTTTTTTTTTTTTTTTTTTTTTACATCAAAAGGAACTGGCCAAGGGCACTCAAAAAGGGGTAACACAAGCCGTTTAGTTGCCAGTCCCTATAAAGAAAGAAAGAGAAAAAAAAAAAACAGGGGGGTGGGCCCAATTTTTAGTTCGGGATTTCGGTTACCTTCTTTTAAAAAGATTTATCATGGGAAAAGTGGAAAAAGAAACGGGAAGAGAGTTCCAGATTTACCATGAAAGGGATGAAAGAGTAAAAATACTGTTAAATCTTGCATTAGGAAGATGGGGAGAATAGGGATGAGAATGATGAAAGTCTTTTGCAGCGGGCCGCGGGAGTGGGGGGGGGCATGCGTTACAAATTCAAAAGGCTGAGCATGAAAGTAAAGGGAGAAGAGGCAAGAGAAGCAAAATTGCGCGGTGTTTAAAGATTGAAAACAGTCAGTCAGAGGGGAAGAGTTTTGAGAGAAAAGCTTTTGACTCAACCCGTTTAGGAAGCTGTATGAGTGGGGTCCTCCCCAACATGTAACATACTCCATACTGGGGGGATAGGCCCCTGTAAGGCAACATTGGGGGGGGAGTAAAAAAAAAATAATAATAATAATAATAAAAATAATAATAAATAAAAATAAAAAAAAAGGGGGGGGGTTGAAAAACCCCCGGCCTTAACCCCCGAACTAAGGGTTTGTTACAACAAACCCCGATTTCCCGGATATCGGATTTGCCGGACGAATCCGAGGTCTGGGGATATTCTTCCCAAAATCTTCTTTTTCCCTTTTTTTTTTTTTTTTTCACGTTTAAAGCCTGGTCCTGTTCGTAAAATTTCAAAATTGTCCGGCGGGTCCCCAGCGTCTCCTGTCCCCGTGGTCATGTCCGCGCCTACCGCCAGGGGGCAGCATGCCACGGTCGATTGTTTACATTTGGGCACACGACACCACAGTTTTCCCCGCACGCCTCCGTCAGTCACCTGACTCCCCTGCCCCTGGGCGGAACATCTCTGAGACTATTGAACACTTTCTGCTGCTTCCCGCCAGGTGGCAGCATCCTCAGCGGTCGTATTGTTTACATTTGGACATACGACACTCACAGTTCACCTGCACGGCCTCCGTTTGTCCCCTGACCCCGACTGCCCCTGGTGCAGGAACATCTCTTGAGACTATTGAACAGTTTCTGCTGCCTCCCGCCAGGTGGCAGCATGCTCAGCGGTCGTATTGCTTACATTTGGGCACACGACACTCACAGTTCACCTGCAGCGCCTCCGTTAGTCCCCTGACCCCCACTGCCCCTGGTGCAGGAACGTCTCTTGAGACTATTGAACACTTTCTGCTGCCTCCCGCCAGGTGACAGCATGCTCAGCGGTCGTATTGTTTACATTTGGGCACACGACACTCACGGTTCACCTGCACAGCCTCCGTTAGTCCCCTGACCCCCACTGCCCCTAGTGCAGGAACGTATCTTGAGACTATTGAATACTTTCTGCTGCCTCCCGCCAGGTGGCAGCATGCTCAGCGGACGTAAAGGTCCGTGGCGGGGTAGTTGATATTGGCGGTTGCCGGACAGTAAATACTAGAGTAGGATAAACATCCGGGGGTGGGTAATTGCATCGGACTTTTTTTTCTCTTTTCTTTTTTAGAGGATAATTCCTGGACTGTTGCGATTCCCGGACTTTTGCGGTTCCCGGACCAGTGCTCCCCCCTATTAGTCTGGGAAAACGAGGTTTGTGTATATATATTATATATATTATATATATAATATATATATATATATATATATATATATATATAATGTATATATAATATATAATATATATATATAATACACACAAACCTCAATTTCCCGGACTAATAGGGGGGAGCACTGGTCCGGGAACCGCAAAAGTCCGGGAATCGCAAGTGAAAAAAAAAAAAAAAAACAGTCCGATGCCATTACCCACCCCGGACGTTATCCTACTCTAGTATTTATTTACTGTCCGGCACCGACAATATCAACTACCCGCCGCGGACTTTTACGTCCGCTGAGCATGCAGCCACCTGGCGGGAGGCAGCAGAAAGTGTTCAATAGTCTCAAGAGACGTTCCTGCACCAGGGGCAGTGGGGGTCAGGGGACTAACGGAGGCAGTGCAGGTGAACCGTGAGTGTCGTGTGCCCAAATGTAAATAAACAATACGACCGCTGAGCATGCTGCCACCTGGCGGGAGGCAGCAGAAAGTGTTCAATAGTCTCAGAAATGTTCTTGCACCAGGGGCAGTGGGAGTCAGGGACTGACGGAGGCTGTGCAGGTGAACCGTGAATGTTGTGTGCCCAAATGTAAACAATACGACCGCTGAGCATGCTGCCACCTGGCGGGAGGCGCGGACACTGACCAGGGGTGACAGGAGACGCTCGGACCGCCGGACAACTTGGTCAATTTACGAACAGGACCAGGCATTTCAACGTAAAAAAAAAAAAAAATTGTCCGAGATTGACATATCCCCGGACCTCGGATTTTGTCCGGCAAATCCGATATCCGGGAAATCGAGGTTTATTAGGGTGGTATTAGGGTGGTCCACCAAAAATATTTTTCTACTTTTATTCCTCCACAAGGTTATTTTTTGTCCATTACCCATAGGTTACAAGCCTATGAAATTTCATGGCGTTAAAACTTAATTTAGAGGTCGACCCATCATCTCGCTTTCTATCATAGGATTTAACCCGGAAAATATCAGATACCCGAATTGGAGCACTTCCCGACATCACAAACCCAAATGGTGTTGATTTCTGAATTCTCCGGGGTTGGGAACCCCATAGACACATTTTATAAACTAAAAACAGCTGTCTGAATGCTGATTTTCATTATTTGGTTTTCATACCGTAAATTAGGGGTAGGCCATACCCTGGTAGGGTACTTCTAATAGAGATAGAACAAAATGGTTGGCATTTTTGAACTCAGAAGTGTCGATTTACACATAGAAATGCTTTCATATTTCATTTATTTACTAAAACCTGCAAAATATGACAGAAAATTTCAATTTCTCTATTTTCCTATAGAAAAACGATTTTTTTGGCAATATTTTGTGAATTGTCAATAAATCAGTGTCGATGAAACCACTTCTATGTGTAAATCGACCCTTCTGAGTTCAAAAATGCGAAACATTTTGCTTTATCTCTACTAGAAGTACCCTAACCAGGGTATGGCCTACCCCTAAAATTTACTGTGAAAACCAAATAATGAAATTCAGCATTCAGACAGCTGTATATCAGTTTTTAGTTGATAAAATGTGGTCTATGGGGTTATAAACCCCGGAGAATTCAGAAATCAACACCATTTGGGTCTGTGATGTCGGGAAGTGCTCCAATTCGGGTATGTGATATTTTCCGGGTTAAATCCTATGATAGAAAGCGAAATGATGGGTCGACCTCTAAATATCATTGTATCGCGATCAAATTTTGCACACAAGGAGAGGAATGCAACACGAAAAAAAGCAGCAGTGTGGAAAAAGGGCCAGTGCACTTTGAAATTTTACCCCCTCTTCTTGGACCACCCTAATGTGTATATATATATATATATATATATATATATATATATATATATATATATATATATATATATATATATACACACTGGGAACTCCCAAGTTGAACAATTCGGTATTTGAATGCTTTTTTCTGAAAAAAGTTGCTCTAATCGACCGTTTGCTCGGCACTCAGCCTAACAATACTTGTATGAACTGAGACGCGCCACGCGTCTCCCAGCTGAAACGAAAGGAAATGAGTCAGTCTTCCCTTAGCTGTCGCTCAGTGCATAACTCTGCTAAACTTCGCTGTAAACTTCTCGTTTGTTTTTGGTGTTGTATTTTATATTCTTTCATAGACCACTGTAAACCTGGACTGCGCACGGAATATCGGCCTGTCGCACAAGGGCTTGAAGTCGGAGGGCCGCTCGGATTCATATATATATATATATATATATATTATACGGATCATATAGACTGGTTTATCAGTATATATGATATACTGTAGTCTTCGTAAATGTTTGTTCTATAATATCATCAAATAAAATACAGTAAAACACACTAAAGAAATACCATTACGAGACTCTGAAGAAATATGCATGAACTTAATATTCACTTCAACTCTTCGCCATTTAAAACTTTGCGAGTCAACTTTTATCATGAAGGGTATCAATGGAAGCGCAATTTTATTAGCTTTCCATTGCTATATTTCGTTATCGGATAAATGAATTAGAACCATGCATAAATTAGCGTTAAATAAATAAATAAAATCATCAAACGGGTAATTTTCCCGATTGATGATGTTATTTATTTACTTATATATTTCTTTTTCTGATAAATGAATTAGCACCATGTATAAATTAGCGTTAACTAAATAAATAACCTCTTCAATCGGGAAAATTACCCGATTGATGATTTTATTTATTTATTTAATGCTAATTTATGCATGGTTCTAATTCATTTATCAGAAAACAAAATACATCAATGGAAAGCTAATAAAATTGCGCTTCTATTGATAACTTTCATGATAAAAGTTGACTCGCAAAGTTTTAAGTGGCGAAGAGTTGAAGTGAATCAGTGTCTCGTAATGGCATTTCTTTAGCGTGTTTTACTGTTTTTTATTTGATAATATTATAGAACAAACATTTACGAAGATTACAGTATATCATATATACTGATAAACCAGTCTATATGATAGTCCATAGACCACTATATCTCTTTGTCGGGCGGGCCGCAGGCCGCTATGCAGCCTGCCAATTTCAAAACATTGTCGTGTGAACAGTCCAGAGATATAATGGTCTATGATTCTTTGTATAAATAAGTCACCATGATTAACATGGTTGATCACTAAGATTGGTGATAACAGCCAACCAAAAAGAAAATTGGATAGAATCACAATAAAGATGGAAAACAAAACAATCGGTTATGAAAACAAAGATCACAAACAATTGAAGAGGTTGAGAAATTGTGCTAAATTTGGATCAATTTGGATTATATGATTGATTTCATGTTTGTTTGATGATTATGATGTTTGTATGTTGATTTGGTAGTATGATTTATGTTTACCTTAATGGATTCTGAGAAACATTGTCTCTATGAGCTTCCATCACAAATCACTACTTTCGGAGATATAAGATGGTTTTAACCCTCTCACGCACCGTGACGCGATTCGCGTCAAAACAGAACTGTCTACATCTGAGCTTTTGGCGCGATTCGCGTCAAAAAACTTGTAAAAATTCACCAAAAATAAAGTATTTATCAGAATCGCGTCAACATTTTCTGCGTCAAAGATCCAAGTTAGACCTATAAAATAAAATAATTGTCAACTCTCGTGAGAGTGGATTTGAAATGATAAGGGCTTGTGTCTCAGTTTCCTGTCAGCAGGCAGCCTGTGAGCGCGGACTGTCGTCCCTTTAAAACGTGTCCCGAGCTGGCCATACTGGCCATATGAAAATTATAATGGTAGCGTTGGAATCCTCATAAAAATCCGCTTTTATTGGCATATAAACTATAAAAAGTCGACTCAGGAAGTTTCGAGCTACAATGTGGTGAACGTAAGTATTTCTTATTTCTCTTTACTCAGTTTTTTTCGGAGTCTGTAAATTCCGCTATTTATTTGCATTTCTTGTTATTTTTTTCTTTCATAAGGCAGAATAATCTCTTGCAAAACCAATGATATATAATAATGCCAGGAAAAAAGCAATACACGTGGGTGAAATTGATAACATAAAAAAAATTCGCAGCAAAGTCAGGCCATTTTGCGGGGGCCCCTTAGGGAGCCCCAGACGGATGTCGCAGTGGACGGAGAAACTTATTAAACTTTTCGTGCGTGAGAGGGTTAATAGGAAGGAGAGTGTATAGGAGATATGAAAAACAACCAACCTAACCCCACCTTTTGACTCGCTAACCTAACTTAACCCACATATTAACCTCCTAATTAAAGCCAAATTTGCATTTAAAAGGGTCCGCGAAAGGAAAAATCAAGGCGATGCAGGTCACAAGAGGAAGGAAGACGAGTGAGGCGCATGTAAGCACTTGTCTCTCTCCACATTCTTCTTCTTCTTTTTTCTGTTTAACGTCAAGTTTTCCCCATAATTTTTATGAGGTTAGACGGCCGATGATACACTTCCAACTATCTCTATCCATTGCCCCAACTTCTTCAATGCCAAATGCTGCCAGATATCTCTCCTCCCGTCCAGATATCTCCTCCTCTCGACCAGTCTCTCTCCTCCCTATAAACAACATATCATATCTCCAAAAGTAATTATTTGTGACGGAATCTTATAGAGAATGTTTCTTAGAATCCAATAAGGTAAAAAGACACCATAATCAAAATTATGTAGGGAATTCTGGTCTTAGTGTAAAACAATATAATTTTTTGGGGTCTGGAACGGATGAATTCAATTTACTTTATTCCTTATGGGAAAAATTTGTTCAGTACTCGAACAAATCGGCACTAGAACAGCCTTCTGGAACTAATTAAGTTGGAGTACAGAGTCCCCAACATAAAAAAAAAAAATATATATATATATATATATATATATACAGGGAGGTCCCGTTATACGAGCATTCGATATACGAGAATCCGATGATACGAGATGTGTAAATTAGGGTCTATTTTCACTATACGAGATCGAAAATCCAATGTTACGACATTCAAACTGGGGTGAGTAAAATTACCAAGTTATTTACTAAAGTAAATTACAAGTTATTTACTAAAATTATAAAGTCATTTACTGACTATATGATTTTACCTAAGGTTGTACGATAATCAATCTGAAAATATGATAATTCTGGTGGCTCGGTACGACAATGTGGCCTACAAAAATTCACAACCCTGGGCGAGAAGCCAGCAACAGAGGTAGTATGGCCAGGCTCCAGCAACGACCTGCTCGCACTACCTAGATACTACTTTCCATAATGACGGAAGCTACAAAGCTCCCTCGATAGGTTGTAAACGAGTAGGAAGGTTGTGACTGGCTAAGGCGTCATCCGTCACCAGCCAATGACAAACAGTTTTTAAAACTTCTCGACTCGAACATGACAGAGACATATTTCCGGGCAAGAATGGCATGCCAGACTGCCTCTCTCCGCCTTCTGTCCCCGTCATCTAAAACTAATTCTCGTTTTATTTGGAATGCTTGCGTTTTAAGGAGTTTTAATGTATCAGATAGTAAGATATATAAGTAAGGAGCCTGTGTTGCTAGTGTTTTGGTGGTAGAAGGTGTGTATGTGGGTTAAAATAGTGAATATTTGTGTTATGGGGCGGCTCCGCGGCAAGAATTTCTCAGTCACTCACTGCCCCGCCAGCAGTCACCTTATCATAACATCTTTAAATAGCCCTTAATCACCTTAATATTTAAGGTGACACACGGTGCTACATTGATTTAGATAATGACACGTGTATATAACATCTCACCATAATCACTAAGTTGTATAATAACGAGTGATAAGACGTTTAATCCTGCCCAAACCTACCTTGGCGGAGGAGGCGGCGGCCTGCCCCATCCGCCGCCTCTCTCAAAAACCGCCGTCATCCGCCTCACCTGTGCCTTCCTGAAGAAGACAGTCAGCTCCCACGCCTGTGATAGCACCATAGGATATCACCAGTGATCATCGGATTCGTCAAAGGGTCCTCGCTTTCCTACTAAATAATTACCAAGGAGATCTCCGCTGGCGGCGGAAATCGGCTGCCGCCCGCACAACACAACACCCCGTTATCAGCTGTATAATACAGGGAGGTCCCGTTATACGAGCATTCGATATACGAGAATCCGATGATACGAGATGTGTAAATTAGGGTCTATTTTCAATATACGAGATCGAAAATCCAATGTTACGACATTCAAACTGGGGTGAGTAAAAGTACCAAGTTATTTACTAAAGTAAATTACAAGTTATTTACTAAAATTATAAACATTTACTGACTATATGATTTTACCTAAGGTTGTACGATAATCAATCTGAAAATAACGTGCAGACTGGCCAACGACTGCTCGAGACTGGTATTAGCAGAGGTAGGAAGTCTCCAGGCTCGCTTATTATTGTTTGGTATGCTATGAAATATCATTTCTCTAGGTGAATGTAGACATATGATTGCATTTGGATGGATATCATTCATATATGTGAGTAAAGAGATGAAATACAAGCAAGGGACTCATCCACGTTTGGCAGCGCGGCCTTTGGCAGCAGCAGCAGCAGCATGAGCCGGCCCATGAAGCCCGTGAGGTGGATATCAACACCACTAGACCAAGGGAGATAGATGTCTTTGGTAATATTTAGTAGGGGAGCGAGAACCCCTTGAGGAATCCTATGATCCCTGGTGATATCCTATGGTGCTATCATAGGCGTGGGAGCTGACCTGACTTCTTCAGGAAAGCACAGGTGAGGCGGATAACTGCGGGTTTTTACTCAAAACTTTTGAGAGTGGCGGCTGGAGCCGCCAGCTCCTCCGCCACTGTAGGTTTGGGCAGGCTTAAACGTCTTATTACTCGTTATTATACAACTTAGTGATTATGGTGAGATATTATATACACGTGTCATTATCTAAATCAATGTAGCACCGTGTGTCACCTTAAATAAGGGTGATTTAAAGATGTTATGATGAGGTGACTGCTGGGGCAGTGAGTGACGGAGAAATTCTTGCCGCGGTCCCACCGCCCCATAACACAAATATTCACTATTTCAACCCACATACACACCTTCTAACACCAAAACACTAGCAACACAGGCTTTTTACTTATATATCTTACTATCTGATACATTAAAACTCCTTAAAACGCAAGCATTCCGAATAAAACGAGAATTAGTTTGAGATGACGGGGACAGAAGGCGGAGAGGCAGTCTGGCATGCCATTCTTGCCCGGAAATATGTCTCGCTGACTTGTGATTGGTCGAGAAGTTTTAAAAACAGCTTGTCATTGGCTGGTGACTGATGATGAGCTTGATGACATCATTTATG
>JACEEZ010016409.1:35000-55000 GCA_016584305.1 Chionoecetes opilio
ATTCTTTTTATATGGGGACCCTACAATGGCAGCATGTATATTCCTTTTTTGGTTGGATCATATTAGTAATTATTTTTCTCGTTATATTTTTGTCCATGTAATGAAATGCCCCTCAAATGTGGGTGGGTGGGTGGGTGGGTGGGTGGGTGGGTGGGTGTATTTACCTAGTTGTATTTACCTAGTTGTAACATACAGGAAAAGAGCTGTGCTCGTACTGTCCCGTCTCCAAATCTACTATTATCCAGTTTGCCTTTGAAGTCCTGAATACTTCTTGCATTAATCACTTTTGCATCAAGGTTGTTCCAGGCTTCTATGTTTCTATACAGGAAGCTGTATTTTTTTATGTCCCTTTTGCATGTTGTCCTTTTCAATTTCTTCTATCGTCCCACACAAACAGATCTTCTCTATCAATTTTTTCCAGACCCATTGATGTCCTCTTACAGGACATCAATTGTCCAATGGATCCTTGTCCATTGATACACTGCTATAAAATCTCCCCTTTCTCAAGAGTTGGGAGTTTTAGTCTTGAAAGTCTCCTCATATGGTAAATCTCTCAGGCTTGGAGCCATTTTTGTGGCTGCTCTTTGTATTCTCTCAATCTTCCCTATATCCTTCTTTTTATGTGGTGACCAAATCACTGCCGCATATTCCAACCTTGGTCGAATCAAAGATGTTATCAATTTCTTAATCATCTCTTCATCCAGATATTTGAATGCCATTCTTATATTCCTCAGCAACTGCGATACAGTCGATGCGTGTGTGTGTGTATTTACCTAGTTGTATTTACCTAGTTGTAACATACAGGAAAAGAGCTATGCTCGTACTGTCCCATCTCCAAATCTACTATTATCCAGTTTGCCTTTGAAGTCCTGAATACTTCTTGCATTAATCACTTTTGCATCAAGGTTGTTCCAGGCTTTTATGCTTCTATACAGGAAGCTGTATTTTTTTATATCCCTCTTGCATGTTGTCCTTTTCAACTTCTTCTCATGACCTCTTGTACTTCTGTTGTCCCACACAAACAGATCTTCTCTATCAATTTTTTCCAGACCCATTGATGCTCTGTACATTGCTATAAAATCTCCCCTTTTTCTTCTTTTCTCAAGTGTTGGGAGTGTGTGTGTGGTGTTTGTGTATTTTACCTAGTTGTTTTCTACACTCGTGTGGTCCCGTCTCCGTATCTACATTTATCCAGTCTTTCTTTTAACTGGTGCACATTCTTTGCCGATATCACCTCCTCATTTAGTCAATTCCAAACTTCTACATTTCTATGAGGGAAGCTGTACTTCTTTTATGTTGTTCAGGCATCTCCCTTTTCCTATTTTTTTTTTGTCTTCTTGTGTATCGACCTTCTCTTTACTTCCAAGTCAGTAGTCTCTCATTGTCTGTTTCTTCCATCTTAGTTATCAGCTTAAAAAATTGTTATTAAGTCTCCTCTTTCTCTTCTCTACTCGAGTGTTGGTAATTATATCTCTCTCAACCTTTCCTCATAAGTAAGTTCTAGCTCCATGTGAGAAAGAGGCAGAATCCTCCTATATTTCCAAATTAGCCTCTCATGGGGAACCTTATTAAATGCCTTTTTTTAGATCTAGATATACACCTATCTAGACATAGTGTGTGTTTTTTCTTTCTTCAATAAATAAAGCCAGTGAATCTCATCAGAGTACGTGCGTGCATTCGTGCATTTTTTTTCTTCAATAACTAATTGCTGTGAATCTAATCAGGTAGTTACATGGATTTAAACAACAGGCTATGTGTGATGATAGGATAGATAGCGCTGACAAAAATATCTTATAATAAAGATACAATCTAAGGCAGTGGTTCTTAACCTGCATTCGACCGAACCCCAGGGGTTAGGTGAGCCAGTCTCAGGGGTTCGGGAGAGACCCTCCGAAACACATTGCAATTTTGTTATTATTGTAATGTTGGATTATTCACCAAAGTAAATTATACTCAAAATTAACGTAAATTCATACAGTGCGGTGAAGGGAGTTAAGTGTGGGTGTGTATGTGTGTCTGTGCTCGCCCGCCTCTCTCCCTTCCGAGCAGTGGCGAATATAGGGGGGTAGGCACTTGGCCATTAAATTTTTGGCCCTTTTGTCCCAAAGGGACAAAACACATTTTGCCATTGAATATAAAATTTGTGCAATATATCTTCCTGAGGCCTCAAAATTCCCCTAAAAATGCTTGATCTAAAAAAACTAATCCAAACCCATTCTCAGACCCTACCAGCTGTAGAGGCTCTCTTCAGTCACCGCCCCCCTCTAAAACAATCCTGGATTCACCTTTGCGCCCCCATCCTTTTCCAAGGACCTATATACGCCACTGATTTCGAGTCCTTCCTTCCTTCTTATTATTATCCAAATATACTCTTGAATTTTGAGGCAATAATTTATTTCAATTTTTTATCAATGCAAATGGAATGTATTCTTATTATTATTCAATTATACTTTTGAATTTTGAAGCAATTTCTCTTTTATTTTTGTGTTCATTATTTTTCTTCCCATATATGAGGGGAGGGGTTGGACTAGAGTGCGGAGGTTTTGGTTAGGGTTCGGCGCCTCTGAAAGGGTTAAGAACCACTGCTCTAATGTATTACTACAACACTGGATTAAGCAATAATCCATTACTAAATCTTATCAAAACTTCTATACAGTATATATCCTTTGTCTTACATTGAACTGGCAACAGGTGGTGTGGATCTCAAAGTCTGACATTACTGAAAAGTCCTCCACAATGTATTCAAGGACTGAATCGCGATGACTTGTTTTCTTCAGTATTTTTGCCATCTCCTTAAGCTTGGCATCTGTGTAGAACCTCCTGAAAGAGACACAAAAATTATATTATAACATGCAAAGGCATTATCACAATTACCAACTCAAGTATTTACTTCATATGCTCTAATACTTTTTATCTGAAAATTCAATAATAATGCAATACCAAATCAAGGTTGGATTGCCTGGCAGCTATTATTACCAAAGATCAGCACTCACCTGACAAGTAGTGGGTGGTTTGCTATCTTCCTCAGGACCATCACCATATTGGAACTCACATCAATATCCTTTTCTTTGGATTTCACTGATCCACTAGTGACTTTAAGTTCCTCCACCTCTGATAACTTTTTCATATTCATTTTTTCAAATTCGATCTGCGAGTAGAAAATAAGATATGATTATTTAAACACAAAAGGGAAGTAGGCAGTGGTGGGATTCAAAAATTTTAAGAACAGGTTCTCTCACTACCACAGTCATTTTCGTCATGTCAGCCTTGCCTCTTCCACTTTTTTGTTCTATTTGACCCCACCCATCAGCACTACAATGCTGTCAATAACTACACGGCTGATCAGAATGCATCGAAACTATTGGGCTTATTTTGTGTCTCGGCCCTATGCCTATATATGGCATATTTATAGATTCAAACGGTTATCAAAGTGATCTTGACATATTTAAGATCACCATTCCTTATGTCGTGAGGCGTGACTACAGAAAATAATAACTACAGCCTCAAAAAAACCTAAAATCCTACCAGAAATGGAGATGTAAACAAAACGTTCGAATCAGTGATGCCATTCCCTTCCCCTTCCTCACTGAGACTCAGTGTTACCAACTCAAAATAACTTGGGAAATATAGCTAATGTTCGTCTTGAACCAGTTTTCGGCTCCACCCGACATCAAATCTGGTTTTAGTCGTGTTTTTGACTATCAAAAGCCAGTAACAGATCTATGAGGGGTCTACCAAAATCATAAGTAAAAGGTATCCATGGGGAAAAAGATTGAGAACCCCTGATTTAAGCTAACAACCGGTTCTCGGGATTAATGAAATTCCAAGAACAGGTTCTTACGAACCGGTGCGAACCGGCTGAATCCCATTACTGGAAGTAGGAAAGAAAGACGCAGGTTAGTGGGCCAAATATTGAAGAATCCAGGAAGAGGTATATGGAAAAGATAAGGGAAGAGTGGAGCAAGACAGCAGGTACTGTAAAGAGAGAGGTGGAAAGGTATGCATAGCATTTCGGGAAGGAATGACCAGGTGTGCAAAGGAAATGTGTGGTACGAGGTCAAATAATAGACTGCAAAGAAAAGGCAGTGAATGGTTGAATTTTGGTCTCCGTAGGACCGCATTACAGGATGGATATAGCCTTGTTAGAATCAGTGCAGAGAAGGATGACCAAAATGATACAGGGGATGCGTAACTTTAGTTATGAGGAGAGATTGAAGCTATTAAATTTACACATACTCGCGAGGCGTAGAGTAAGGGGCGATCTGATAAAAGTTTTTAAGTGGATAAAGGGATACAATAAAGGAGATGTAGGAAAAGTTCTTACAGCTAGTAATCAGGGTAGAACAAGAAGTAACGGATTCAAACTGGACAAGCGTAGATTAAAAAAAGAAATAGGGAAAAACTGGGTCACAAATAGGGTGGTAAATGATTGGAATGGACTCAGTAGACAGGTAGTTAGTGCGGAGTCAATAAGGGAGTTTTAAAAGGAGGCTAGACAAATTCATGGATGGGGATGAAAGGTGGATGTAGGTCGTGTTAAGTAACAGGAACTACCACATGTAGGTCTCACGGCCTCTTGTAGCTTCCTTATTTTCTTATGTTCTTAATGAAGAGGTGAAATAGCTGGTCAAGAAAGATAAAGAGGCATAAAACTAGTATTTGCAGCATAAGGATAATAGAAAGTGAGAGGAGTACAAAAGTAAATGTAGAGAAGTGAAGAGAAAGGTTTGAGAAGGAAGAAGAGCTAATGGAGGATAGGGGGAGGGGGGATATCTCGGAGCTTTATCCCCTACGCGGCGGGTGACGTGCTGGTACACTAGGGTCCCGCATAAGACGTGTTCGCATAGAGCGTTTCCCCTTTAAAACGAACGACCTAAATTATTTACAAATTTTTTAATTAATTAATTATTATTGTATTTTTTTAAATAAATAAAATTCCAAAATTTTTCGTTAGGAATGAATGTGATCATATAGAACGATTCCGCCATCAAAGTACGGCAAATCCGAGGAGTTCTAATATAAAGCGCCGAAATATCGTACAAAACGAAGGCTGTGTCCCGCTGGCATGGAGTGAGGAGGGGCACGGCAGCGGCGTGTGGCCACGGAGGTAACGGTGAGGGTGCTGTGGAAATTATCCACTAAAACCGCTTTAATTTTGAGTAAGGTATTAATTTGAATGGTGGAATTTGGCGCCTACCGCCAGGAGTGCGGGATACGAACACAAATTCCACCTATGTATATATTATAATAGATTTGGGTATATTAAGATGTAATTAGATATAATTTTGGTGGTATTCATCTATAATACCACAATTAATCAAAGGAATTAACATAGTATAAGAATTGAGTGACTCACGTATGGGAGTAAATATTATTGGAACATTATGCGTGGCAGTCACGAGCCAAGCTGTGAATTTTCAGTGAAGGGAATTTAGTAACCAGTTAGCCACTACCGGACCAAGTCGTAGTGAGCCTTTTGATTGTACACTAAGGTGTAGTCAACCTCATATTAATATGATTAAACTTTAACCGATCAATCGGTTAAGAAAGGACGAAGTGTAAAACACACTTTGATAATATCGGCTCAGCTGTGAAAGGATTCGTCGGCCGACCACACAATCGCGGCCATTACGTGCATCATTCAGCCCGGTCACCACGCCGTCACAAGTTCCACTCCCAGCCTGTTGCGACTCTGTCTACCTCGACCTACAATACTTCCCCAAAGCTAGAGATCAAGCCAAAGCACATTACAACCCACCTGCCACTGCTGAGTATACCTTAGTTAGAGTCTAAATAGGGTATCATAGCAGATTAGGTAGAATTGGGTTAATCGCAAGGTGAGTTCACGTTAATCAACATTATAATTTTAACAGTTGTTGTCGACCATCAATTGGTGGTCGATAATTCCAACAGGTGGCATGAGGTGGGGAACGGCAGTAGCGACCACTCAGTTCTTGTCCATTATTACCAAAAAAACCTATTAATGTGATGGATATATGTTGTGATCCATTCACGATATCGTCAATTATTGTAATTTATTGATGGCTTTCATTCGACGGTACACTTTCGTTGTTGTGGGTTTGTTTACAAGTTATCGGCTGTAAACGTGCGAGCCCTGGCCTATGTGACGATGAGTGACCTCCAAGATGCCTCGGAACCCTCGCCCCCGGTAGATAATCCCTATTAGATATAAGGTAAGCAACAATATGTCTATTTCATCATTTCTATGCATAACTTATCATCTATATAGGTTTTGATATGCATGGGTGTGAATGAGTATAAATGTACAGTTATGCACGGGAGGACTGATCGACCAATATCAATTTTTCCCATAGGTTATGTGTTTCACATAGAGCTAATTCACATAAAACGACCTCATTTATCGACCAATTTCTCGTTTTATGTGGGATCCTAGTGTACGTCCTGAGTCGGGTGGGCGTGCGGGTCGGGTGACGTACTGGTACATCGTCAGGAATCCGGCCCGCTTTTGGACTCTGCAGCAACCTTTCCTTGTCTAGATATAAATTACTCTAAATGGGAGTAGATTCTGCCGCGTATGTGGTGTCTACATGGAAATATGTGGTAGGCCTCGTCACTACATGTGCTTCAGAGCCTTCCTTGGTCTGCCCAGTGGACGATAACCTGGAACTTCCACTCTAACAGCTCTCCCTAATGCCTCACCACCTTCTCTCCTCTTCACGTGCCAAAACAACCTCAATCGCCTTACTCTCAGCACTGTATTCAGCTCCTTCAATCCACATTTTCTTGCCACCTCTTCACTGGACACTTCATCTCTCTACGTGATGCCAGTCATATATCTCAACATTCTCCGATCACAACCAACCAACACATTCTCCAACTTCTTCGTCAAAGCCCATGTCTCAGAACCATACAGCAAAACTGATCTTATACATGCTTCAAATACTCTTCCTCTGTTTTTCTGTGAAATACTCGTTTGTCAGCAGTCCCGCTATCTCTCTCCACTTCATCCATGTAGTTGCTACTCGTGTTCTTACTGCTCTCTCCACTCTAACCTCGCTATTTAACATGTTACCTAGATAACAAAACTGTTTAACTTCTTCTATGACATCACCATTCACTTCTATAAATTCAACCTCAAACTTCAAAAAGTCCGCCGCTTGAAAAATGTGTCCACTAGGACTCATAATAGAAGCTTTCTTCTATTTCAGAGTTCCAGAGTTTACCAGTGAAAGGGATGAGAGTGAAGATACTCATTAACTCTTGCATTAGGAAGATGGATAGTATATGTATAAGAGTAAGTAGAACGTCTTGTACAGCGAAGTGGCGAGAGGAGAGAGGAGGCGGCATGCAGTTAGCAACTACAAAAGAGCATTAAGCATAAAAATAATGCTAGAAGATAGCAAGAGAAGCAACATTGCGGCAGTAATTGAGAGATTGAAGACAGTCAGTTAGAGGAGGGGAGTTGATGAGATGAAAAGCTTTTGCCTCTATCCTGTTTAGGAGAGCTGTATGAGTTGATCAAATGCTGAGGCATATTCCATACATAAGTGGATAAGGCTCCTGTCCAGAAAAAGCAACTAGAAGGGAGAAAAAATGGACGAAGACGCCGCATTACACCTAACTTCTGAGAAGCTGATTTAGCAGAGATGAGCTGTAAAATTTCCATTTGAGATTTCTAGTAAAGGATGGACCAAGAATCAGGGCTTTGAAACGGTTTAAAGGAACAAAAACCAAAACCAAAAGTAACAAAATTATGCTCGGAACAAAAACGGAAACAAAAACAAAATCATATTTACTGTTCTGGAGCAAAAACGCTATTTTAAAATCCCTGTAACCGGTTAATAACGTAAATTTTCCGTTCCATGCCATATTTGGTCAATAATCTATTTTCACCTCCAGCAGCCAAATGATTTAAGTAAATACTACATCTTTAATCTGCAAGCATCCATCCGGCTTCGACTTCAATGTCACTCTCTTACTAAATTTATCTGTGCTGTATATCTCTCACCTAACTCCTCTGACTATGTAAAATTCTTCGACTATTTAACATCAAAAGTGGAGCACATCTCATCTCATTTTCCTTTAGCTGAAATTTCCATTCTTGGGGACTTCAATGTTCACCACCAGCTTTGGCTATCATCTTCTTTCACTGACCAACCTGGTGAACAAGCCTACAACTTTTCTATCCTCCAAGACCTAGAGCAGCTGGTGCAGCACCCTACCCGTATTCCTGACCGCCTTGGAGACACGCCCAACATTCTTGATCTTTTCCTAACTACTAACCCTTCTGCTTACTCTGTGAAACTATTCTCTCCGTTGGGTTCCTCCGATCACAATCTTATTTCTGTAACCTGTCCTATCGCTCCGGTACCGTCTCGGGACCCACCTAAGCGGAGGTGCTTCTGGCACTTCAACTCAGCTAAGTGGGAAGACCTAAGGCAGTACTACTCTGATTTTCCATGGAATGATTACTGCTTCCTTGTCAAAGACCCATCTCTTTGTGCAGAGCGCATAAATGAGGTCATAGTCTCTGGCATGGAGGCGTACATTCCACACAATTTCTCTAATCCTAAAGCCCGTCAACCTTGGTTTAACTCTTAACTGCTTGTCCTCATGCTGTCCGAGATAGAGAGGTGGCTCACAAACGGTACCGTAAGCATCCATCTCCTGATACTCATGCCCTTCATATTTCTGCCCGTATCATGCCAAATCTTTACTTCAACTTACCAAAACTTTCATTCATAGAAAATGTCAAAATCTTTCTGAATCAAATTCCTCTCGTGACTTCTGGCATCTAGCTAATAACATCTCTAACAATTTTTCTTCTCATCTTTCCCTCCTATGCTTCACCCAGATGGCTCCACAGCTGTCTCATCTACTTCTAAAGCTGAACTCTTCACTCAAATCTTTGCTAGCAATTCCACTCTGGTTAATGAAGGGCTTGTTCCTCCTTCTCCTCCACCCTCTGACTATATTATGCCTGTCATTAAGATCCTTCGGAATGATGTTTTCTTTGCCCTTTCTGGCCTAGATCCTCGGAAGGCTTACGGTCCTGACGGAGTCCCTTCTATTGTTCTCAAAAACTGTGCTTCTGTGTTTGCACCTTGCCTGGTCAAACTTTTCCGTCTTTGTCTATCTACTTCCACCTTTCCTTCTTGCTGGAAGTTTGCTCACATCAAACCTGTTCCTAAGAAGGGAGACCATTCTAATCCCTCAAACTACTGTCCTATAGCTTTGACTCCCTGCCTTTCTAAAGTTTTTGAATCTATACTTAATAAGAAGATTCTTAAGCATCTATCTGCTCACAATCTTCTATCTGATCGTCAGTACGGTTTCCGTAAAGGGCGATCTACTGGCGATCTTCTAGCTTTCCTAACTGAATCTTGGTCATCCTCCTTTAGGGGTTTCGGTGAAACTTTTGCTGTTGCCCTTGACATATCAAAAGCTTTTGATAGAGTCTGGCACAAATCTTTAATTTCCAAACTACCCTCATTCGGTTTCTATCATTCTCTCTGTACCTTCATCTTAAGTTTCCTTTCAAACCGTTCTATTGCAGCTACTGTAGACGGACATTGTTCTTCTCCTAAATCTATCAATAGTGGTGTTCCCCAGGGTTCTGTCCTATCACCCACTCTCTTTCTACTATTCATTAATGATCTTCTAAGTCTAACTCAAAGCCCTATCCACTCCTACGCTGATGATTCTACCCTGCATTTTTCAACGTCTTTTATTAGACATCCAACTCAACAGGAACTAAAATATCAAAAATTCACGGAGAGATGCCACCGAGCGCCTCACTTCTGATCTTTCTATAATTTCTGATTGGGGCAAAGCAAACCTTGTTTTGTTCAATGCCTCAAAAACCCAATTTCTTCACCTATCTACTCGACAAAACCTACCAGATAACTATCCCCTCTTCTTCAATGACACTCAACTGTCTCCTTCTCCTACAATGAACATTCTAGGACTATCCTTTACTAAGAATCTGAACTGGAAATCTCACATCTCATCTCTTGCTAAAACACCTTCTAGGAAGTAAAGTGTCCTGTGGCATCTGCGTCCTTTTTTTTCTCCCTCCCAATTGCTTGCTCTCTACAGGGGCCTTATCCGCCCATGTATGGAGTATGTCTCACATGTTTGGGGAGGATCCACTCATACAGCTCTCCTAAACAGGGTTGAGTCAAAAGCTTTTCATCTCATCAACTCCTCTCCTCTGACTGACTGTCTTCAATCTTTAAATCACCGCCGCAATGTTGCTTCTCTTGCTCTCTTCTACCGTTATTTTCATGCTCACTGCTCTTCTGAATTTGCTAACTGCATGCCTCCCCCCCTCCCGCGGCCTCGCTGCACAAGACTTTCTACTCATTCTCATCCCTATTCTGTCCATCTTCCTAATGCAAGAGTTAATCAGTATCTTCACTCTTTCATCCCTTTCACTGGTAAACTCTGGAACTCTCTTCCTGTTTCTATTTTTCCACTTTCCTATGACTTAAATCTTTTCAAAAGAAGAGTAACAAGACACCTCCCGAACTAAAGTGGCTCATCCCTCTTTTTTATTTTATTCTCTTACTGTCTTCTTTATAGGGACTGGCAACTAAGCGGACTTTGTGTTACCCATTTTTGTTGTGCCCTTGGCCAGTTCCCTGTGATGTAATAAATAAAATTAAAAAAAAAAAAAAAAAAAAAAAAAATTATAAAAACATTCTTCAATTTTCTCTCTCTCTCTCTCTCCAAAAGGGAGGCTACAACTATTGCGCGGAAAACGAGAGCAAGAGTATTGAGTTGCCAGTTTGCCACAATCCAGATGTACCTTTTCCGGCTTGAAGTATATTCTCTCCTCTCTAAGATCATCCCTAAACAACAAGGTTCTAGAGGACATTCTGTTCTTCCGTCTAAACAGACAGTACGGACTGTAGACAAGAGCCATGTTGTTACTCAATTATGTAGTTCAGCTTCACCAACATGATTCGCAGGCTAGCGAAGTTTACTACATATATATGTAGACTTTGAAGTTTTGCACCCTTTTTCCTGTAAATTAGGCATAAATTTACTACCTTCTTCAGAAATTAAGTCTACTGTATTTGTTCACTTGGCAATTGACGCTGTGGTTTTGTTTCAAATAGTATCATATGGACCACTTTTCATTTAATTTGTGAAGAGTAACTATTTTTACCTATTATAATTATGAATTTTTGTCTTCGTGATATGCATCACGTTCCCTTATTTTATTACACCTTCCATTCATGCAATAATTGAGCTAAGATATTGCAGTTTGGTTTAAGAACAGGCTTAGATTAATATCCAGTATTGGAAAATGGATAATACATCGTGAGTATGTGCTTAAACTTTTAACTGTGTTCATAGCCTAATGCTGGGTGCGCCAAATTTCGGTGTGAGTGTCCTTAGTTCCGAGTCCATGGAGTACCACATGTATTCATTGATTTCATTGATTAGGTTTATATAATTAGTGGATTGGTGATATTACAAATAAATATATTTTTTGCCATATTTATTATCAATAAATAATTTAGTGATTCATGTCTTTACTTTACGGCAACTGAGATTGCATAATCTTACACTACGCTTCCTATATTGTATATGTAAATGTGTTACCTTATTTAAGTCTTATAATAATATAGTTCTTACGACATCTACATCTAAGGGTTTGATTTTGTTGGATACTGTGCACCATGATATGTATGGCTTTATTACCATCTATAAAAATGTGGTCATGTATAGGCATTATTATTTATTAGGGCTAATAGCATATTCAATACATGGCTTGAGAATAACATTCTAACCAGTTTTCATTTCTTTCTAACCGGTTCAGGAACGTTATGTTTGGAGGAGGAACGAAAAACGAAAGATCAATAATACTGTTTCTGATCGGAACGAACCGTTTGAAGAAAAAAAGTTTTTAAGCCCTGCCAAGAATGTTCATTGTTGAAGAGGGAGACAGTTGAGTGTCATTGAAGAAGAGGGGATTTTTGTCTGGAATGTTATGTCGAGTAGATAGGTGAAGAAGCTGAGTTTTTGAGCCATTGAACAAAACAAGGTTTGCGTTGCCCCAATCAGAAGCCAAAGAAAGATCAGAAGTTAGGCGCTCGGTGACATCCCTTTGTGAATCACTTAATTCCTGTAGAGTTGGACGTCTAGTAAACGAGATTGAATAATGCAGGGTAGAATCATCAGCGTAGGAGTGGATAGTGCATTGAATTAGACTTAGATCATTTATAAATAACAGAAAGAGAGTGGGTGATAGGACAGAAACCTGAGAAACACCACTATTGACAGACTTAAGAGAAGAACAATGACCGTCTACAACAGCTGCAATAGAATGATTAGAAAGGAAACTTGAGATGAAGATGCAGAGAGGGATAGAAACCGAATCAGAATCATTTAGAAATCAAAGATTTGTGCCAGACTTTATCAAAATCTTATGATATGTCAAGGGCAACAACAAAAGTTTCACCGAAACCCCTAAAGGAGAATGACCAAGATTCAGTTAGGAAAGCTAGAAGATAGCTAGTAGATTGCCCCTTACGGAAACCTTACTGGCTAACATAGAAATTGAGACCCAGAACATAATTTTTATTGTAATATGGCTACCATTAGACAATTTTTTTGTGAATATAAGCAATCTTTTATAAATATGACCTGTTTAGTATCCTTGTCGACTAACTAATTTAAGAATATTAAGATGCTTTTCGTAATTTTATGGCTAACAACGTACAATTTTTTATAGCAAAGGAAAGATCTGGGTGTGAAGGGGTTAAGGCTACTAGATTCAAAAGCTTTAGAATGGCAGAAATTCAAAGCTATAGGACGGTAGCATGAGGGATTAGCACAGTCACCCAGTGGCGTAGCTAGGTATCTATGAATGAAGGGGCACCTGGGGGAGGGCACAGCTGAGCATGGGGGGGCACTAGGGAAGTGGAGCACAGGGGCCACTCTGATGTTTACATAGAAAGGTATAAGGGTATATTCTAAGAATCAGTGGTGGGTATTAGAGCATTATACAGAAAACGGCAGACATGGCCAGTGGTAGGGCACCTGGGGGGGGCATCGGATTCTCATGGGGGGGGCACGTGCCCCTCCGTTGCTACGCCACTGCAGTCACCATTCTTAGGAACAGATTAAATGTGAGCAAACTTCCAGCAAGAAGGAAAGGTGGAAGTAGATATACGGACGGAAAAGTTTGACAAGGAAGGGTTCAAGCACAGAAACACAGTTTTTGAGAACAATAGGAGGGACTCCGTCAGGACCGTAAGCCTTCTGACGATCAAGATCAGAGAGGGCATAGAAGACATCATTAGAAAGAATCTTAGTAACAGGCATAATATAGTCACAGGATGGAGGAAAAAGCCCTCATCATCCAGAGTGGAATTATGTGCAAAGGTTTGTGCGAAGAGTTCAGCTTTAGAAATAAATGAGATAGCTGTGGAGTGATCTTCTTGAAGCATATGAGGAAAAGATGAAGAAAAGAAATTGTTGGAGATGTTTTAGATTAGGTGCCAGAAGTCAAGATTGACTTGGAACTAGAAATATTTTCAAATTTTCTATTGATGATGGAGTTTTTGAAAGTTGAAGAATAGATTTGACATGATTACGGGCAGAAATATAAAGGGTATGAATTTCAGGAGATGGATATATTCAAGGATAAAGAAATTAATAAATATAAATTGCAAATTGAGGCCTCGGGTGGAGAAGGGGCGTAAGGGACAAAATCCTTTTTTTCTAGTTTGCCCTGGGAGAGGCAGGCTACACATCCCAGGAAGAACAAGAAATAAGTTTCAAGGGAAAAGCGGCTTTGTATTCAGTGTACCGAGGGTTGGTAGTTGTGTAATTTCACGTCTATTTACCCACATATAACCCTATATTCCTCGCGGAGCAGCGGCATAAGGCGCTGGGAGGCACAGCCAATCAGCGAGTGAATCTGGGCCACAGCCCCGCTTCAGCCAATCACGCACAAGCGTCAAGGCCACTCGCCCAACTCTCCCGCCTGCTTCTGTTGATACCTGCGCATTAATTAATTCTCATTCTTTTATAAAAATCATAATAAAAGAATTCATAAAAAATATAATAATGTACATACAAAGATGAAACTTTTGCATGTTACTATTCAAATGATATACTTTCTTTACAAATAAATGCTTTTTTGGATGGGAAATTTCCTTTTTGTTCCTTCCAGGATGGTTACTTAAATGCACAAGAAAATTTGCATTAAAAAATTGATTTAGTTTTTGTTTTTTGTTTTATGAAAAACAACTAAGTGAGCTGATTATTTTAATGTATAATACATTATCATTAAGCTTGTTCTGGGTGCGGTAGCTGTTCTCAAACTTTAACCTTAATTTACTCAAAAGTAGGTCATTGCGCCTTACGGGGGCTCCTTCTCCGCTCGACGCCTCAATTGCAATAAGAGAATTATGTGAGTGAAAAGAGAGAGCATGTGAAATATATTGAAGAGGATTTGCAAATTAAACAATTCTTGCAAAATTTTGAGTCCAATCCTAATGTTGTGATGTTGCTATGACATTTAGGATGTAACATTGTTTTGTACATTCAGGATGTAACATTGTTTTGTACATTTAGGATGTAACATTGTTTTGTACATTTAGGATGTAACATTGTTTTGTACATTTAGGATGTAACATTGTTTTGTACATTCAGGATGTAACATTGTTTTGTACATTTAGGATGTAACATTGTTTTGTACATTCAGGATGTAACATTGTTTTGTACATTCAGGATGTAACATTGTTTTGTACATTTAGGATGTAACATTGTTTTGTACATTTAGGATGTAACATTGTTTTGTACATTCAGGATGTAACATTGTTTTGTACATTCAGGATGTAACATTGTTTTGTACATTTAGGATGTAACATTGTTTTGTACATTCAGTATGTAACATTGTTTTGTACATTCAGGATGTAACATTGTTTTGTACATTCAGGATGTAACATTGTTTTGTACATTAGGATGTAACATTGTTTGTACATTTAGATGTACATTGTTTTGTACATTTAGGATGTAACATTGTTTTGTACATTCAGGATGTAACATTGTTTTGTACATTTAGGATGTAACATTGTTTTGTACATTCAGGATGTAACATTGTTTTGTACATTCAGGATGTAACATTGTTTTGTACATTTAGGATGTAACATTGTTTTGTACATTCAGGATGTAACATTGTTTTGTAGATTCAGGATGTAACATTGTTTTGTAGATTCAGGATGTAACATTGTTTTGTACATTCAGGATGTAACATTGTTTTGTACATTCAGGATGTAACATTGTTTTGTACATTCAGGATGTAACATTGTTTTGTACATTCAGGATGTAACATTGTTTTGTACATTTAGGATGTAATATTATTATGTACGTTAAGATATGTAAGGTGTTTTCAATGTTTATGAAGATGCTGCCTTGTGTTAATCGGCACCTAATGTGTCAGCGTAAGGTAAATAACTAGATTTTCACTCTATTTCTACAAACAAGGCAAGTCAATCATGAATGTAAAGGCTATGGCAGATGACTGATTCACTACAGTATCAAGGACTCATAATGAAGATCACCTATCAATAATGGTTGTCTACAAGATTATTAATACTAAATGTCAGTCAATTACTGTCTTCAAAATGTCCAAAACCTTTATGACTATAAACTACATCAAGGCAACATTTTCCTAGAAACTTACCTTTTGTTGCTGAGCTTTTTTACTGAGGACGGCCACTGTGTCTCCATAGATTTTTTTCTGTCTCTTTGACATCGGAGCATACTTGACTTCATCTTCCTTGCAAGGCAAGTCCTGTTTGGGTAAAATTCAAAACAATGGATGACAATTATTGTTGACAACACCATGACACAAGATATTTGACAAAAAATCTTTAACAGCATCTCAAACCATCAGAAATTATTACTACTACAAAGCTTTTCTTTCTTACTACTCAATACAAGTCATCAAATCATGTCATGAAAAAGTATGAACAAAAGTCAAAACATATTTACTTTGAAAATACATGACAGGCAAAGCTACAATAGAGCACAAGTTTTCTGTTGCAATTTACACAACCACAAGAAATTTGCACTTAACATTCAGATCCAGGAAATTCTTTAAATCCCTCATATAAACTAAAGTTGTGCAATAAAATGAAACTACACAATTCTGTAAAATTTCAAACTGACATAGCACCATAAGGATGTTTCTATCCTTATGAAAAAGAAAAGGCATAAATACCCCACTTTGTCAATCCATAACTCATGTACTTCCTTCTGATCATTTTTGCTTTTTACCCTATGCCTGCTAACCACTTTTCATGGTTTGGCATAGAACATGTCTGGTCTTAGAAGGTACTCCCTGGTCTGCTCTTCCAGTGACCTACTCCAGTGTCCACACATCTCTCTAGCCCTGTGGTTCCTCACTCAATCAAACCCTTGTCACCACTGATATTGTTCTAAAGGGACGGATCTGGGTTAAGGTGGAAAAAAAACAATTATTTTCTCTGGATAAATGCAGCGCAACGATTGACCCACAGGCGCCAGGCAAGGCGCTGATTGGCTCAAAATGTTACTTGCTTTGCTATGGGTTGGCAGGCCCGGTGGCGAGTACGGCTCTCCATTTCTAAACGCGCTACCCACAGACAGCCAACTGCGCCAGGACCAGGGATGCTCTATCAATTTGAATCGCCTTATTGACCTGCTATTTTCATCAACAAAGAGGTGAACTCACCATCGGATAGAGAAAAAGAGCACTTCTCGTGGTGCTAAAATCTTGCTTTCTTTTGGTGGCGAGTTCATCCTTTCTTTTCTCAGTGCCTCATGTAGATAAAATTGGTTCAGTAATGTGCTTCCTTTGTTTTACACACTGAATAATTTGCTCATGACTGAATGGTCATATTGATTTCTTGTCATTAAACATCTATTGTTTTCGGTTATAGACAAATACACATGTCAGTAACTTCAAAGGTATTACCTGTACTTTCATTTCATAAAGCAAAAATGAGAAAATTTATAATGATGATACAGTAAACCATCTCTAATTTGAACCCATATCATTTTAACTTCGAATAATTTGACCTGTTTCAGGCCAGTTCAAATTCTTCAATAATTTTCCATAATTCGAACAGAAGTTTGAATTATCCGGGCCTTACTAGTGCGAGTCCGAACCTCTCCCATGCGGTGCGTGCCGCGGCTGCCCAGCATGACCAGATATGCGATAATTATCATATAAATACGATGGTTTTGGTGAGTACAAGTAATACAATCTGTGCTGTTTTGGCATGTTTGAGTGAATTCTTATTGTGTGGAGGGGCCAGAGGTAACTATCGGATAATTCGGACTTTCGGCAAATTCGACCCAGATCTCCCCCCAATTAGTTTGAATAAGAGAGGGTCTACTGTACTGTAGTTCGAATTAGAGTGTTTACTGTGAATAAATGGAGACTTGTCACGGGCCAACCGCTTAGAGAAGTTATTAGGAACAAGCGTCGGAGGTAGATTAGATATAGAATATAGATAGATGGACAAAAAGCCATCCTTCATTCAAATCTCAGTACCTACCTTCAGAACATCACACTTCAGTCGCCTTAAAAAGAATGGCTTCATGATACGCTTTGCTTGCTCAATTCTCTCTCGTTCAAACCTCCCTTTACTGCTGTCAGATTTCTGCAAAATTAAAGAATGAATTTACTTATAAGACAACTTACTGCCTACTATATTGACCCCTTAATAGAAATTTCATGTAAGCCAAAAATTAAAAACAATAATCATAGAAGTTCTAAATGGAATCAGCCAATCAAATACAATAATTACGAAGATACTAACTGGAAACATAGCAAACACTTTTTTTAATTCTTCTTTTTTGCTGTCAAATAGTTGCGGCATGACGAAGATGAGGATGGACATAAGCTCTACCAAATTGTTTTGCAATGGGGTACCCGTTAGCAGGATGCGGCGCAAAGCCTGTAGGGGAAATCAGCATAAGAAATTATATTACATCGAGCCTAACATGTAGACACTAATACAGTAAGGTAGAATCCAGATATCAGCATAAAAAAGCATGTATGTTAACACAACATAACAATAAAGGCAAACAAACAATAGCTATTCAATTAATGTGTATGGCTATGACCAATCCTACAAAACTTGTAATGTGGAAATATACCTTAATTTTCATCAGGTTTTCATACCGCTGAGATGCCATGTTTTTAAGCATGTGTGCTTCGTCCAAGATGATCGTATGGAACCGTAGCTTTTTAAAGAGAGCTCGGTCTTCAGTGCTTGTGGTCACCATGTTATACCTGCAGGAATAAAGAGAGTACAGATATATCCTTTACCCTTCTTAATCAGGCATCATTTCCCTTGTTACTTTTCAATGTGCCTTGTGTGGGACTGAATGGGGTGTGGTTCGCTGGAAAGATTATTTATAATGTGCTTACATTCCTCCACCTTTTTCAGTTTTGGAATTAATTACACAGATAATGATGACAGAACATTTCAGTTTCTGAGAAACAAGGAATTAGGATGATGTTGAGTATCAGAGAGAGAGAGAAAGTTAAAGAACTGAAGTACACAGGGATGAAACATTTGCCCTAGGGCAGTAGACACTCGTTATAAGTCACTCCCTCGAAAAAGTTTCCAGTAATAGATGTCAGAACCAACAAAGGCAGACAGATGGATCAATGGATATATAGCGATGATGATGACCAAAACAAACCAGTAAAAAACCTACGTGGTGAGAATCACATCAGGTTCCTCTTCCAGCGTGCCATTCATAATTGCACTTCTCAAATTCCGTCGATCCCCTTGAGAGCCATGGAAGTGCAGGACCTCCAGGGAGGGGCACCACGTCTCCAGCTCCCGAGCCCAGTTATCTGAAACCACATTGGAAGACTTAATATTCCATCATATGATATGTAGCATAAACAATTGAACAAAACTTTAAAATGCCTTAAAAAGAGATAAAATCACAGTAGTGTTGTGCTACTCTGTTTTCTCATTCCAAAGTCTCCGTAACTTATGATTCTTGTGGTTCTATTTACATACACTGTGAATGATGAAACCTAAGACACCCAGTAAGTGATACTTCTTCATCTCCTCATACACAAGGTGACTTTCCTCTGATCTTGGCTTTGGAAAATTTCTACATGTATGAAATATATACAAGCCACTATGAACTGTAAGGAAAACTGAGAAGTAAAAAAATGTCCATAAACAACTTGAGAGTACTGTTCTGACTTTCACCCTTGCAAAAGGGACACTTTGCAAGTCTCAGGTACCCCACTCTGGCCGAAAATGAGACATTGAAAAACAGTGAAAGGGATTTATCAATATGTTTTGCTTAGATTTCAAGTCCCTGAATACAGTAGCATACATTAAACGTTTCTTCTCCCAGTTATAAGTGACAATGCCGGATAGTTTTCTCTCTTAACCCATCTGCTATGTATGGCCAATGACCCAATGTGCCTGTATTTTTAAATTAAATTTTTAGTTTTTTTAGTATTTATGGGTATTTAACCTTGAGTGTTTATACAGTACACTTTCCCATATCCGGAATTTTCCCAGATCCGGCTCGATCCCTATAATGCCAGATAAAGAGAGTTCCACTGCTCTGTATATATATATATATATATATATATATATATATATATATATATATATATATATATATATATATATATATATGTATATAGTCAAACCTCGATATAACGGACCTCGATGTAACGGACTTCGGATGTAAGGACTCCATTTGCATGAGTTTTTTTTTTTTTTTTTTTTTTTTTTTGCATATCAGACCGCTTATCGCCGCTCTAATTGTCAACTCAACATAATTGTATTATTTTCTCATTATACTTTGGAAGGCTTGGGTTTTAAGGAGTTTTGATGTATCACATATTAAGATATATAAGGAAGGAGCCTGTGTTGCTAGTGATTTAGTGGTAGAAGGTGTGTATTGTTTAAAATAGTGACTATTAGTGTTATGGCGTGGCCGCTGTTACGTCTCCCTGTCAC